>CAUDMG010000397.1:0-170000 GCA_958450375.1 Homarus gammarus | reverse complement strand
AAGGCAGAGCATTCCACAGTTTGGCTGTGTGAGGAAAGAAGGAGGTACTATAACGGGTTATTCTAGTGTGACCGACATCCACAGAGAAACGGTGGGCACCGCGGGCAAGACGTGTGTTACGAGCCCACGGCCTTGCCGGCGGTACACAGGATGTCAAATCCACCGAACATTGCCCGTTAAAGTACCTGTAAAACAGCAAGAGTGAAGCAACATTGTGGTGAAGAGAAAGGGAAAAGAGATTATATATCAACTAAAGCAGGAGAGTTAATAAGACGAGACGCCTTTGATTCCAACCTATCTAATAGCTGGACAGAAGAAGAGCCACCCCAGATAAAGAGAGCAGTACTCCAAGTTAGGACTTTTTCTTTACTGTAATGAAGCTTTGGTATCCGGGTTTTGTATCTTGAGTCCTAATATGGGACTTTCATTGGCGTATAGGTATATTTCTTCATCCACGATGATTGGTTCGACCTTTTGTTTGGCAATTGGTAGGATTTTAAATTTGTTAATATTTGTTTTGATCAACCATTTTCTTTCATAATCATTTATGTTCTTTTTTGCATGCGCTGTATGGAGTGCCATCATTGCCTTTTGACTTCCCAGGGTATTATGATTCGTGTGATGTCGTCTGCGAAGATGATATGTTCGCTATGTTGTGTTAGTTCTGGTAGGTTGCTTGTATATATGGTGAATAATGGCGGGGACAGGACGTCCCCTTGCGGCACTCCACTTTCGAGGTCTAGGATTAGCCCTAGTTTTTTCTCTTCCTTCTACAATTTCTACCCATACAGACTCAGTTCCTATTTCATCCTTTATTGTATTATTAATACAACATTTTTATGTATCCCTGACGAAGAGTGCGACCCCACCCTCCTTCCTACCTTCCCTGTCCTTGTACCCATCTATGTGATACTCAGATAAAAAGTTCTTACTAGCCAGATTCATCCAGGTCTCGGTGATTGCTATGACGTCTACATTCTCGGTACATACAACCGCTCTCAGCAAGTCTATTTTATTTCTAACGCTCCCACTGTTTGTATAGTATACATTTAAACCTACCCTTCCCTGGTCCTGTTTTACCCCTTGTCCTGAGTAACCAATTCTACTCCCCAGGACCTGCTTGATTTTTGTCTCCCACTTACCCTGACCTTTCTCTGCTGCCGACCCCCCCCCCCCCCCTCCCTCCTTTGGAGTGACAACTTCACGTTCCAGGGAAGCAGACAACGTCTTTACCCCCACGTAAGATAAGTGTACCCGTCACGACTGTACAGGTAGTCGTTGTCATAGAATCATCGCCAGTTATTAATGACTGCCCAACCATTGCTTGCACAATGTTTATTCAGTGGGCAATTTATAGCAATTGCCCTGGACAGCCATTCACAGCCATTTCCTCTTCTAGGCAAGACACCACATACTATCGGGATCCCTCCCCTATCTCTAACCTTCCCCAGCGCCTCCCTATACATCCTTAAAAGTTCCTCACTCCTAACCTTTCCTATGTCGTCACCTCCTCCACTAAGACACACTTCTGGCTTGGTACCCTCCCCTGACAAGACCCTATCCATCCTCTCAGCTACATGCCCTATTCCAGCCCCAGGAAAACACACCCTAGTCCTACGTTTCCCATCTCTCTTACAAAAAGTCCTATCAAAGAACCTCACCTGGCTGCCCCCAGCTTCCACGACCTTTCCACTGGGCAGGGTTTGAACAACTGCCCTTATCTCTCCTGGTTCCACACCGTCCTGCCTGTTCTCTTCCTCGCCAGCTTCCTCCAACATTTGGTAATGGTTACGTCACTCCACACCGTGGTCAGCTTTCCCGAGTCTGACCCTAGTCCCCTTGGAGACAACTACTCTCCACTCCTGCTCCTCCCAACCCTCATTCGTAGGTGTCCTGTTAGGCAGGACTGTCACCTGAAGGAGTTCATTCCTGAGGGCTTCTTTCTCCCCCTTCAAAATGTCCACCCCTCTCCTCACCTGCTCCAGTTCCAGCTCCAGCTTACTCAACACAACACAACGGCTCCCGGCGGCCATTTTCTATGATCACTAACACGAGTACGCAAAGGCACGACGTCCTTCTCCAAGCTAGGTCAGGTCGGTACTGAGCTAGGTCAAGCTACCATTATCCATGAACAACTTCGTTGGACTGGCTATGTTACCCGCATGGGCGACATTCGGTTACCAAAGCAGCAACTTTACAGTCACCTAATAAATAGTAAATATAACGCTGGCGGGTAAATGAAAAGGTATAAGGATAGTTTAAAAACAAATCTGAAAAAGTGATAAATTGACCCCCTCACCTGAGAGACGATTAATCCACACCGTAACGCTTAGAGGGGCACCACACGAGGTGTCAATACTTTCGAATTATCCCAACTGCAAACCGAGGCAGACAAGCGCCAACGCCGGAAAGACGCTGCATCCGCCCCTCCCGCACTAAATGTAGCCTTCCAAGTGTGCAACATACGTGAACGACCTTGCCGGTCCCGTATCGGCCTCTTTAGATACCACAGAACTCACCAACGAAGGTGACATCCTTCAAAGCTCCTATCATTGTCTCCTAGCTGGATGATCGTCATACTCGACTCTAAGTAACAGCAAAGTAGTAGTAGTAGTGTGTGTGTGTAATAATAACAATTATAATACTAAAAATAATAATTTAGGTTTATTGAAAAAGTTCTGCAGCCCGAAGGCTGAAAATATACATTGGACATAAATGACTTATTACATACATTGGTGGTGTGTGTGTGTGTGTGTGTGTGTGTATGTGTGTATGCGTGTGTGTGTGTGTGTGTGTAAGTATTTCTGTCATTGTATGTACAGTATACGTATTTGTTATATGTGTGTTTTTATGTATACAATTTTATGCAATGGTAGTTGAACGACTTCGTGTATTATGAACAACTTTGAACTTTTTATTTTTCAAGATTTTGTCAATAAGTTAAATTTGTACAATGAAGAAAAACAATTTAGTAAATATAAACAAAATTGTTGGGATAAAGCATATTGATATAACACTTGAAAGAGCTGAAATCATGCACATAAGTGATGATATTTACGTGAAATTAAGTTTGGCTGCAAATGTGTGGATCAAGCGGGTGTCTATGGAGTCCTTGGCTATGATAATGCTGCCTGGCTCGATGTCCCTGTCGAAGTCCATGTATGGAAAGTGAGGCACTGACACGATCGACAGTCGGTGGCCCATCAAACTTTGTATCTGCTCTGTTGAAGCAATGTGTTGGGCACATGTCGATATGTTATGTACACACAGAAGACTTCAAGACAACTTGAACAACTTTTCATTTTGTAATGTAGTTTTTGCTGGGGCATTGGGGGGATATGTAACGTATCATGAAGTTAGGGCAGGAGTAGTAAGGCTACTGTAAGGAGATAATAGGAAAAAATAATGAAAGATCTTTATCGTAGAAGAAATGAGAGTGAGTTATGTACAGTCAACCAAAGATTCACTGACTCCACCCTGGGTCACGTGTTAACAATTTTACCTGGCAATACTTGGTAAAGGAAGGCTGTATGTAAAGGTGATTGATTGGGGATCTATTTTCAGCTGTATCACTGTCAGGATAAATATTGAACAAATCAAAGATAACATTTTATAATAATAAACTATTCATTGTTATTTAAGGTCATGAGAAGTTTCCAAATTTTCGTATATTTGTTTAAATAATGAAGAAAATTTGATGTGAGACTGTTGTGGCAGCTGTGGTTGTAGTTGAGTTGTCAATTCATTAATATAATTTTCTTCATTATTTAAGCAAATATACGAAAATTTGGAAACTTCTTATGATCTTAGATAACGATGAATAGCTTATTGAATGACCGAGAGACATTTTTCACACTTGAATTGGTTACCTTAATGTGTATCATGTAAAGTCGACCCTCTCGACGCACATAACCCACTTGTCTTAAACTATTAAAGCAACTGTTAAGAAATTGATAATCCTCATCTGTTACTTTAATGTTGTTATAATGCGCATTACCACGGGACATGACATATAATCGTTAGATAGAACAACGTGTTATATTTAGCATCAAGTGGACGGGAAATTTCAAGTTTATCTTAGACACACACTTCAGTGATAATGGTTGGGTGTAAAGCGGAGCTGCTTCGCTATATTCTTAAGGCCTAATGTAATATGTTGGAATGCTTTTAATAAATTAAACACACACGAAAAGTATTAAAAGATCTGGATAAAGTCCGCTATAACTGATTAATGTATTTTTGTACACTGACAAGTACCAACCTCAATTGTTGTATAGCATAAGATAGGAGAGCATTTAGTAATAGAATAGTCACATTGTTTTAGTGATAATCAAATGTAATTCAATAATTATTGGGTAAAACTCCTGTAAGATTCACATATTCTTTACACAAACGAACACACTAGATACACATTATAAGCGATTGATGAAACATGGATACCTTACCTTGGAATAGGTTGTCAGTAGACTTAGGGAATGTTTTGATGTTATACTGGTGGATAAGTTGGACGTCCGCCTCCCCGTTGTTGCAGTAGAGACACCGCCGGTACACCCACACACGCTCACCTCTTACGTCTAGGGGAGATGGCGGCAACATAATATTTTATGATTACAAAATATTCGAAATTACGTGGAACCAATATAATTCATTTCCAATGCAAAAAGTAAACTAAAGTACTATATAAATATATTTCCATAGTACGAGAACGGTTTTCTATGAAGGGAAGGGTGTATGAAAGGTACATGGTAATATTTACTTTATTTTTTGCAATGGATGTGAATTATATTGGTTCCATGTAATTTCTAATATTTTGTAATCATAAAATATTATGTACTTATATCAAGAAGTTTTGAGGTAAAATTCCAATTGTGAAATTTGTACTGGACCTCTCTCTCTCTCTTCGTTTAAATACCGTACATGGTGTGAATGTGAAACAAAAAACGTGACTCTAATTTTATTTCATCCATTGTATATCCTCTATTTTGATATTAATCTACTCAACAATAATGGGGATAAATATTATGGAATTAAAATAGATAATCTTTTGAAATAATTAGATCACACGACTATGCAGTATTATTGATCGTACTCTTGATTACTGTACATAAAATAAGTATTAATTGTTATTAGCTGGTATTTCTTCAAGTCCTGAGTAAACGATTTAATGAAAAGTTTCCGTGGATGTATTCTCACAGTGTATATTAAATGTCATCGTCAACTGGAGGCAGCAAAGGATTGTCAGCATGATTCTGGTCTATTAACCGAAGCTGTTATTTCAGAATGAGAGTCTGATTAATAGGCCTAGTAGTTGGAGCACTGCTAAAGGAGGAGGATTATTCAGTAGAAATTAATTAGATCTCTTTCATGTAAGGCGCCGGTTACTATCATAAAATAGCAAAATTCTACCAAAAATAGGTTAGGTTAGGTTAGGTTACGTTACTTTAGAATGTTTAGGTTTTATATGCAATTTTCACATACATGTGTTTATACGACCGCCAGCATGATCCTTTATTGCCAATCAGAAGCTTCCAAAAAGGTGAAATACATAGAACTTATCGCTAATCGGCAATTATTCCTATTTAGCATAAAACACACACACACACACACACACACATACACAATCCTTAAATCAGCTACTACCCATTACAATCCTCCAAATACCCAGCTTAATCTGTTAAAGTTTTGTGTGTGACTAGGCTTATGCTGATATTGCAGGAGCCATAGATCCTCAGCAATTTGGTAATATGAAAACTTCCTCCACTACTCACAGTCTTGTCAGCTTTCTTGACTACATATACCGCCATCTGGAGAAACGAAAAACGTCTGTAGCTGTCGCCTTCATTGACTTCACTAAGGCATTCAACCTAGTCGACCACAATTTAATCATCAACAAAGCTATCTACCTCCGGTCTCGAAGAAGTCTTATACCATGGCTTACAGACTTCCTCAGTAACCGACCCAAGCTGTACGCTTCCGAAGGGTTGTCTCCACCTTTCAGTCACTCAGCTGTGGCGTCCCCCAAGGCACCAAGATGGGACCACTATGCATCATTATGCTTATCAATGATGCCCGAAGAGAAACCCCTGCCCGCTGGAAATATGTCGACTCCTCCTCCATTGGGATCAGCGTCAACAATTCTGCTCCCGACTATGCCGCCCTTCAGGATTTATTAAACATTCTCCAAAACTGGGCCACCAACAACCACGTCACCATCAACCATACTAAGACCATGGTTATGCACATCAACTTCTCCTCCGACGTAGTCCCACTCCCTTCCATTACTTTAGGTCCCAACACACTCCAGGTTGTAGATTCTACTAAGCTCCTCAGCGTCACCACAGACAACAAACTAAATTGGAAACCACACGTCATTGAAGTTGTCAAATCCTCCAGTTTCCGTCTCCACCTCCTATGCCGACTCAAGTCCCTCGGAGTTCCTGCACCCGAGCTCTTTAGTGTTTACTCAACATTCATACTTCCCAAGCTCACGTATGCCTCCCCGACCTTGTCTTACTCCCTGTTATAGCCGGTTAACTATAAGTTCTGTCGAAGTTAACTCGGCCGGTACATTTATATTATATTGGGTTAGAGTAGTGTTACGACCGTGTCGTATTTTTTATATTTTTTTTTATATATAACATGCTCCCATGTTCCATATTATTCCTGTAATGATGTGTTAAAGTTACTATTATATATTCTAGTCACCTTACCCTGTGTTGTTAAGGTTTTAACTGTCATTATTTGTTCAAGCCCATCTTGTTTCTTTATTTTGTATTGTAACCAGCATTCTTTGTTCTCTAACGACCATCTGCATCGTTAAACGACCCACCGGAGGGTAGCGTGGCGGGAGCCGACCTTATATATAGGACCCACCAACTGACTGGAGTTAGTTCAGTCCTCTTGTCATACAGTCCACATGCTTTGAGTGACACTCGTCACTTGTTACTTATTCTTAATTTATTTGTGTTGTTCCTGTCGCCACCAATGTGGTATATCTATGTGAGTACCTATTTATGTCTCTGTTTGTGTCCATCAGTATTTGCTTAGTTGTATTCAAGTAATTCAGTGTTGTTTCACGCTAGTTAATTTCAGTGATAGTTTTTATATGTTTATGCAGTGTTAACGTAATCCAATGCTTTGTATCACTTGTGTCTTAAAAGTTTCGATGGTGAATCAATTTGTTGTGACAGCCTATGAGGCTCTTTATTGTGTTAATATTTAATGAATTAAATTCTTAAAGGTTTACTTTATTTATTTTTATTCTCTTTAATTTACTTCACTTTTTGTTTGGTTAAGCCTAGAACCTGGATATTTAAGTAAATTAAGAGACGGCGTAACCGTAGCAAAACTCAATTGTCTGTTTCTCCTTTTATTGAGGAACTGCTGTTGATACAATTCCAGAGTGTAAATCAACCGTAACTTAATCACTGTAGCTATGAGTGTTAAGAGAAGGACGGGGGCTATGTAAATAGACCGTTTAATCACGTCCTTCATGTGTGAGGGATTGAGTCGTAATGCCTCCTTTAGGTGGCCAGAAAGGCCGGCAAGTAATGCCTTAACTCAGCATAATATGACGCGGTTTCCCATGGGCACACCTCACCTCATAGTCAGTGGAAAGTTACAGGGGTGAATCTGTATATAAATCAAATGTAATTAACCCAATTATATAATTTTTATGTTGTTGAAACAGGGACTATTACATCCCTAAATGCCGCACAACGTAAACACCTAGAAAAAGTGCAAAAGAGGGCATGCAAGATTATTCTCTCCCCTTCCTACTCCACATATCAAGAAGCTCTCAACACACTGACCCTCTCGGCTCTCACTGACTATCACCAAGACCTCATCTGCAAATTTGGTGAGATGCTTCTCTAACATCCTCGACACTGGCTCCTACTACCACCTGAGATCCCTCGCCCAAGAAATGCTGTTCCACACCACAACCGCATCCAGTCCATACGAGCACGAACTGATCGCTATAAGAACAGCCCTGTCCCAACCATTGTAAAAATGATCAATAACTCGTAATCAACCAGTGTATTCACTCCCAGTCAATCTTACAATTTGCACTGTCACTATGTTGAAATGCCCTGTAGTTTAAGCTTTTCTCCACCTAGTTATTATATATCATATTTGTATCACTTATGTTACTTATATAATATTTGTAAATCAAGAGACCCTTTCCCCAATTATGTAACTATATTTTCAGCCTTCCGGCTGCCACGCTCTTTCAATAAACCGTTAATTATTATTATTATTATTATCATTTTCATTATTATTATTATTATTATTATTACACACACATACAGACAGGGAATTACTACACCACGTGAGGTCCCTCAGAATGGAAACGTGGATAAGATAAATCTTGATAAAATCACACAGGAAAAGGGGAAACAACTTAGCACCTTCGCTTTCGGTGGTGTTGGTGGATAAGTGGATGTCATGTTTTTTACCAGACCTCATGTTTTGTAAAGTCACCCTGTGTACATAACCTCTCTCTCAGTCCTTGAAATTCAGTGGCCTCTGAAAATGTCTTGAATAAAGACAAAAGCTCCACTGTTTCCCTTTATCACTTCACACCACCACACGTACTGACCATCTTGTGGGATGATCTTCCTGAGACGTGAGAAACTGAGGCGTGGTAGGGTATGAAGGGTGAGGGCCAGGTAGAGGACATGGATGGTGTTACGGAGGCTATGGTGAAGAAGGACCCCCTTCACCCCAGCCTTTTCACCCACTACCACGACGTGCGTATCTGGCATCTTCCTCAATCCTGCTGCCTCAGCCAACCTGAAATTACGGTTGTATTATCATGTTCATGTCCATCCAGTTTAATATGAATTTTAGTAACATTTGGAATCATATACTATTAAGAAAAATCAAAAACCAATAAATAAGAAGCTACTAGACCTTTAATATTACAAATTGTTCCATACCGATAGGCAGACCAGGAAAAGAGGCGGAGTAGCAATCTATGTTAGGGATAATCTGAAGTGTGAAATGAATAAGGAAATAAAAACTGAGAGGAATACAGAAACAATTTGGATAGAATTAATCGACGGTAGGGAAAAATTAATCACAGGAGCAATATATAGACCACCCAATCTTGATAGTCAATGAGCGACTTATCTGGGATGAAATGCGCAGGGCTTCCGTACACAACAAAGTCTGTATAGTAGGCGGCTTTAACCTTGGCCAAATAGATTGGACTGACCTTACGAGTAACTCAGAATCAGAGGATTTTCTCGAGACGATCCAGGACTGTTTTCTAAGTCAACATATAACCGAACCCACACGGGGTAATAATATACTCGATTTAGTTCTGTCGAACAGAGAAAACCTCATTAGCAATGTCGAGGTAGATAACGAACTTGCAAACAGCGATCACAAAGAAATTAGATTCTAGTTAGATTTTCAGGGCAGACGTAAGGAAAATTCCACTGAATTACCAGATTTCAGAAGGGCAAACTTTGACAGTTTAAAGAGGCAGCTGAGAGAGGGGGTGTCGCGCTTGGCCGTGAACCTGACAGATGACTCTGACCTGATAACGAGATCTGAGATTGCGGAGTTCCACGACAATTTAAATAATGAGTTACTTAATGCACAAAGACAGAATATACCATACAAAAAACTAAGATCAGACATCAATGACCCTAAATGCATAAATAATTATTTAAAGAACATCATTGGCCAAAGGAAGGCTATAGGTAGAAGGATAAAGCGTGGCGAGATTTACCTCCAGGATTATTATAAGATATTGGCGAGTAGGGTTAAAACCGAGATAAGGAAAGCCAAGAGAAATAATGAGGTAAGGATAGCAAGGGAGGCGAAGACAAACCCCAAAGGATTCTACCAAATGTATCAAACTAAAACACGGAAAAAGAGTGGAACCAATACGGTCAGATACCGGCGAGCTCACTGATAACGGCGGAGAAATGAGCAATAATTTGAATAAATATTTTTCAACAGTTTTCACCACTGAAAATTTAAACATGATACCCGAGGCTCCGACTCTATTCAGAGATAGGGAAGAAAACAAATTATGCGAGATAGTAGTGACTAGTGTTAGTAAGCAAATAGACAAAATAAAGCGTAATAAGTCACCTGGTCCCGATGACAGATATGCCAGAGTATTAAAGGGATGTAAGGAAGAGCTTAGTATGCCCTTAGCAAAGTTGTTTAACATGTCCTTAAAAACAGGTGTAGCACCAGAATCCTGGAGGATAGCGAATGTAATACCGATTATCAAGAAGGGGGATAGATCACTATCCTCTAACTACCGCCCAATCAGTCTAACATCAATAGTAGGCAAATTACTGGAAGCAATCACTTCAAACTCTATACGAAATCACCTGGAGAAGCACCGATTGATCAATGATTCCCAGCATGGCTTCACAATCAGACGTTCTTGTCTAACTAATCTATTAACATTCTTTTCATCAGTTTTCGAATCGGTGGATGAGGGGCACAATTATGATGTGGTATATCTAGACTTTAGCAAAGACTTCGACAGAATCCCCCACGAAAAACTAATTAGAAAGATAGAAGCACATGGCATTAAGGGTAACATCCTTAAATGGATTAGGGCGTGGTTACAGGACAGGAAACAGCGAATGAGCATTAACGGCACTAAGTCCCATTGGAGCAACGTCACAAATGGAGTTCCCCAAGGCTCAGTACTTGGACCAGTATTATTTATTATATTCATAAACGGCATAGACATCGGCTTAGACAGCAACATAAGTAAATTTGCTGATGATACTGTAATAGGACGTGTAATTAAATCTGATGAGGCCTCCGTAAAACTACAGGAAGATCTAAAAAAAAAAATTCGAACGGTCTGAAAAATGGCAGATGAAATTCAACGTGGACAAATGTAAAGTACTCAGTATAGGAGATGTATACAGGGAAACCAGATACCAGATGAACAATGATGCCATAGAGAAATCCGACTGCGAGAGAGATTTAGGAGTAATGATAAGTTGGAACCTTAAGCCAAGTAAACAATGTGTTTTTGCTCGTAACAAGGCTAATAAAGTACTTGGGTTCATACAAAGGAGTGTCAGTTACAAAACTAGCGAGGTCATCCTAAAACTGTATCTTGCTCTTGTGAGACCACACCTGGATTACGCAGTTTAGTTCTGGTCACCGTATTACAGGATGGATATAGAGTCATTTGAAAGAATTCAGAGGAGAATGACAAGACTAATCCCGGGTATTAGGAACATTGAGTATAGAGACAGGTTAAAGCATCTTAATTTGCACTCCCTCGAGAGACGTAGAGCGAGGCGCGACCTGATAGAGGTGCATAAATGGAAGTCAGGGCTAAACAAAGTGGACATAACAAAGGTACTCAAACTCTCCAACCAGGAGCGAACTCGTAACAATGTATTAAATTAGACAAATTTAGATTTAGGCGTGAAATAGGTAAACACTGGTTTGGAAACAGAGTAGTGGATGAATGGAACAAGTTACCAAATATCATCATTAACTCGAATACGCTGAATAGCTTCAAACATAGGTTGGATGCTTATATGAGCAATAGGGGTTGGGTGTAAACGGTACTGCCCAGTAATGGCCAATAGGCCCACTGCAGTTTCCTCCATTCTTATGTTCTTATGTTTTTTATTTTTAACGTCATAAGTGCAAATTCTAACACATCCCATACATGATACTCACAAATGTGTGTATATACATTTATAAACAATAACTCACAAGTTAGAAATTGAACCAAGGACCTCTGTGTGTGAACAGGGATCACTACCCTATTACGGCACCACAAGGGTAACAAAATTAAACCTAGACTTTGTTTTCTATAAAAAAAGTCTACTAATTCGTCTTATTCTTAAGCAACAGGAGCCTCCACCAGTGATTGCCCGTGCCATCTAAGTGGTCGTAGTGACATTTTACAGACTGCAGTTCGAAAACAGGAGGCTACCATTTCAACAGTCCATATATACGGGTTTCAGGCTAGTGAGGCAGGTCAGTGTTTGTACACACACACACACACACATATATATATATATATATATATATATATATATATATATATATATATATATATATATATATATATACATATATCTTGATAAAATCACACGGCAAAATGGAAACAACGGAGTACCTTAGCTTTCGTCTTTATTCAAGACATCTTCAGAGGCAACTGAAGATGTCTTGAATAAAGACGAAAGCTAAGGTACTCCGTTGTTTCCATTTTCCCGTGTGATTTTATCAAGATTTATCTTATCCACGTTTTCATTGTGGATTTTCATAAAATATATATATATATATATATATATATATATATATATATATATATATATATATATATAAACAAAAGAACATAAGAAAATAAGGAGTCTGCAATAGGCCGGTTGGCCTGTGCATGGCAGCTCCTGTCGAAAGTTACTACGACTTTCTATCATCCATGAATCTATCTAGCCTCCTTTTGAAACTTTCCAGCGTTCCAGCACTTACTACAAAGTTGCTAAGCTTGTTCCACTCGTCCACCACCCTATTTGTGAACCAGTTCCTTCCTATCTCCCTCCTAAACCTAAACTTATCCAACTTAAATGCGTTGCTCCGAGTCCTATCCTGCTCGGATATTATAAGAACTTTATCGATATCCCCTTTTTTTATTCCTTTCACCTACTTAAATACTTCTATCATATCTCCCCGCACTCTTCGTCTTTCTAGGGAATGCAAGTTTAGTTTCTTTAACCTATCCTGATATGGAAGGTTTTTAAGTCCCGGAATCATTTTCGTCATTCTTCGCTGCACCAACTCTGGTGAATTGATATCCAATTTATAATAAGGGCACCAGAACTGAACCGCATAATCGAGGTGCAGCCTGACTAGCGCAAGATATAGTTGCAATTAGACCTCTGCACTCTTATTACTTACACTTCTAGATATAAAACCCAATACTCTGTTTGCCTTATTTCGAACATTAACGCAGTGTTTTCTAGGCCATAGGTCCGAGCTTACAAGTACCCCTAGGTCTCTTTCACAAGTCGACTTCTCTCGGTTGATGTTGCTAAGGCTGTATACATTGTCAGTATTTGTTCTTCCATTATTAAGTATGCTGCACTTGCTGGTGTTGAATTTCATTTGCCATTTTTCAGACCACCGCTGCAGTTTATTTAGATTCTCCTGTAATGCATTTGCATCCTGCCCTGAATTAATCTGCCGCCTTATTTTGGTGTTATCCGCAAAATTGCTTATGTCATTGATGATCCCAGTATCTAGATCGTTTATGTAGATTATGAACAAGAGTGGGCCTAGTACTGACTCCATTGGGAACCCCACTGGTTACACGGCCCCACTCAGATTTAACACCATCTACGCTGACCCTCTGCGTTCTATCGGTGAGCCATGATTTTATCCAATTTAAAACTTTCCCCTCAATACCATTGGCCTTTTTCTCAGAAGCCTCTGATGGAGTATTCTGTCAAATGCTTTGCTAAAGTCTAAGTAAATAACATCGTAATTTTCGTCATTATCTACTACCTCGAAGACTTTCCTAAAAAACGTCAGCAGATTTGTTAGACAAGATTTTCCCTTTGCAAACCCATGTTGAGAAATCGTAGATTAATTTGCTTTTCTCTCGATGCTATCGGATGCTATCTGCTATAATTGATTCCAGAAATTTCCCCACTTCTGACGTCAAACTGATCGGCCGGTAATTTGACGCTGATGCTCTGTCTCCCTTTTTGAATATGGGTACTACATTTGCCTGTTTCCACAAGTCTGGCACAACTCCAGTGTCTAATGATTTTGTAAATAAATTTTCCTGGGGTCCGCTAATCTGTTCCCTACACTTTTTGAAGACTCGAGGGAAATTTCATCCGGCCCTGGGGACTTTGTCTTCTTTAGTTTATTTATCCTCTTAAGAACATTCTCTCTTCTGATAGTGATATTCTTTAATTTCTCTTCTTCCTTTCCCCTAAATATCAGTTCCACCTCTGGAATTTCCTCTCGAATTTCTTCTGTGAAAACTGATAAGTAGTTGTTCAATGTTTTGCTTATTTCTTCACTGGCATTTATCACTTCTCCCCTCCCGTAAATTTCTTCAAAATGGGATATGAAAACTTCTTGCAACTTTAAAAGCCCTACCTATGGATGACCTCAATATTGCTGCTGGTGGTGAGATCGAGGATGAGTCCTCGGCAGGTGGTTCTGGTGTCTCCCCACAACCCCTGCAGGAGGTGGTCCTGGGCCAGCTGGTCCTGGGACAACACCCACCCTGCCTCCACTACCACGCCAGCTGTGACCATGTGTCTAAGGAATACAAGTATAAATTATTATAGATAGTCCTCAACGACCTCGTCCTTGACAACATGGATTCATCCTCAACTTCTGCTAAAACCGATTTCACACAAACACAGACACACACACACACACACACACACACACACATACACTAACACACACATACACACACATATACATATATATCTTGATAAAATCACACAGGGAAAAGGGAAACAATGGAGCACCTTAGCTTTCGTCTTTATTCAAGACATCTTCAGAGGCAACTGAATTACAAAGACCGAGAGAGAGCTTATGTACACAAGGTGACCTTACAAAACATGAGGTCAGGTCAAAAAGCATGACGTCCAACCACACGGCAAACATAAGAAGAGATTATAAGAACGGGCGACATAACAAGTCATGTCACGTCAGGTCAAAATAAGGGACCCACAAAATAACTATCATACATCTAGATCAAAGGTTTTCAAAGCATTTTTAACCTTGGGCCACTGACAAATAAATTTGTATAACATATTATCAGTTTTGTACTGACGCTCAGTAAGGTTAAAGAATTGATTTTTCTTATCAAACATGCTCCAACTAGAAGTCTTTCTGTAACACATGATGATTCATACACTTCTAAGTTGTTTTCCCAATCTATGGGATGATTATTGTTCCTTATATGAACGAACAGTGCACTGTTTTCAGATGCCGTTCTTATATTGTAATTGTGCTATTTAATTACATATCAAGAAATGGAAGGGATCCATTTATCTCTCTTTAAATTTTGGAGGAAATACTTAAGACATGATAATTGAGCTTGTCTAAAAATTTCATTGGGTCATTGTTTCAAGGCCATAGACAAAGCACATTAGCTTAATTATCTCGCCCGTTCTTATAAGCTCTTCTTATGTTTGCTCTGGTGGTTGGTGTGTGGATTAGTGGATGTCATGCTTTTTGACCTGACCTCATAAGAACATAAGAACATAAGCATGGAGGAAACTGCAGCGGGCCTATTGGCCCATACTGGGCAGTCCCGTTTACACCCAACCCCTATTGCTCATATGAGCATCCAACCTATGTTTGAAGCAATTCAGCGTATTCGAGTTAATGATGATATTTGGTAACTTGTACCATTCATTCACTACTCTGTTTCCAAACCAGTGTTTACCTATTTCACGCTTAAATCTAAATTTGTCTAATTTAAAACCATTGTTACGAGTTCGCTCCTGGTTGGATAGTTTCAGTACCTTTGTAATGTCCCCTTTGTTTAGCCCTGCCTTCCACTTATACACCTCTATCAGGTCGCCCCTCGCTCTACGTCTCTCAAGGGAGTGCAAATTAAGATGCTTTAACCTGTCTCTATACTCAAGGTTCCTAATGCCCGGGATTAGTCTTGTCATTCTCCTCTGAATTCTTTCCAAGGATTCTATATCCATTCTGGAATACGGTGACCAGAACTGAACTGGGTAATCCAGGTGTGGTCTCACAAGAGCAAGATACAGTTTTAGGATGACCTCGCTAGTTTTGTAACTAACACTCCTTTGTATGAACCAAAGTACTTTATTAGCCTTGTTACGAGCAAAAACACTTTGTTTACTTGGCTTAAGGTTCCTACTTATCATTTACTCCTAAATCTCTCTCGCAATCGGATTTCTCTATGGCATCGTTGTTCATCTGGTATCTGGTTTCCCTGTTTACATCTCCTATACTGAGTACTTTACATTTGTCGACGTTGAATTTTATCTGCCATTTTTCAGACCATTCGAAAAATTTGTTTAGATCTTCCTGTAGTTTTGCCGAGTCCTCGTCAGATTTGATAACAGGTCCTATTTTAGTGTCATCAGCAAATTTACTTATGTTGCTGTCTATGCCGATATCTATGACGTTTATGTATATAATAAACAATAATGGTCCAAGTTCTGAGCCTTGGGGAACTCCATTTGTGACGTTGCTCCAATGGGACTTAGTGCCGTTAATGCTCACTCGCTGTTTCCTGTCCTGTAACCACGCCCTAATCCATTTAAGGATGTCACCTTTGATGCCATGAGCTTCTACCTTTCTAATTAGTCTTTCGTGGGGGACTCTGTCGAAGGCTTTGCTAAAGTCGAGATATACCACATCATAATTGTGCCCCTCGTCAACCTATTCGAAAACTGATGAAAAGAATGTTAATAGATTAGTTAGGCAAGAACGTCCGCTTGTGAAGCCATGCTGGGAATCATTGATCAATCTGTGCTTCTCCAGGTGATTTCGAATACAGTTTGAAATGATTCCTTCCAGTAATTTGCCTACTATTGATGTTAGACTGATTGGGCGGTAGTTAGAGGATAGTGATCTATCCCCCTTTTTGAAAATGGGTATTACATTTGCTATCCTCCAGGATTCTGGTACTACACCTGTTTTTAAGGACATGTTAAACAACTTTGCTAAGGGCATACTAAGCTCTTCCTTACATTCCTTTAATACTCTGGCAAATATCTCATCGGGAACAGGTGACTTATTAGGCTTTAGTTTGTCTATTTGCTTACTAACATCGTTACTAGTCACTACTATCTCACTTAATTTGTTTTCTTCACTCTCTCTGAATAGAGTCGGTGCCTCGGGTATTATGTTTAAATTTTCGGTGGTGAAAACTGTTGAAAAATATTTATTCAAATTATTGCTCATTTCTCCGTCGTTATCAGTGAGCTCGCCGGAGTCTGACCGTATTGGTCCAATCGTTTCTCGTGTTTTAGTTTGATACATTTGGTAGAATCCTTTGGGGTTTGTCTTCGCCTCCCTTGCTATCCTTACCTCATTATTCCTCTTTGCTTTCCTTATCTCGGTTTTAACCCTACTCGCCAATACCCTATAATAGTCCCAGAGGTGAATTTCGCCACGATTTATCCTTCTACCTATAGCCTTCCTTTGGCCAATGATGTTCTTTAAATAATTATTTATCCATTTAGGGTCATTGTTGTCTGGTCGGAGTTTTTTGTATGGTATGTTCTGCCTTTGTGCCTTAAGTAACTCACTATTTAAATTGTCGTGGAACTCGGCAATCTCAGATCTCGTTATCAGGTCCGTGTCATCTGTCAGGTTCACGGCCAAGAGCGACACCCCCTCTCTCAGCTGCCTCTTTAAACTGTCAAAGTTTGCCCTTCTGAAATCTGGTACTTTAGTGGAATTTTCCTTACGTCTGCCCTGAAAATCTAACTGGAATCGAATTTCTTTATGATAGCTGTTTGCAAGTTCGTTCCCTACCTCGACATTGCTAATGAGGTTTTCTCTGTTCGACAGAACTAAATCCAGTATATTATTACCCCGTGTGGGTTCGGTTATATGTTGACTTAGAAAACAGTCCTGGATCGTCTCGAGAAAATCCTCTGATTCTAAGTTACCCGTAAGGTCAGTCCAATCTATTTGGCCAAGGTTAAAGTCGCCTACTATACAGACTTTGTTGTGTGTAGAAGCCCTGCGCATTTCATCCCAGATAAGTCGCTCATTGACGCTATCAAGATTGGGGCGTCTATATATTACTCCTGTGATTAATTTTTCCCGACCGTCGCTTAATTCTATCCAAATTGTTTGTGTATTCCTCTCAGTTTTTATTTCCTTATTTATTTCACACTTTAGATTATCCCTAACATAGATTGCTACTCCGATTCCTTTCCTGGTCTGCCTATCGGTATGGAACAGTTTGTAACCCGCAATTTGGTATTCGACTGGTAATTCACGTGTGTCTAGGTTGATCCATGTTTCAGTGAATGCAATTATATCGATTTCTTCGGTACATACCAAGGCCTTAATATCATCCATTTTGTTTCTCATACTTCTACTGTTCGCGTAGTATACATTTAAGTTAGTCGTGTTCTGAGTCCTCCCCTTACCGCGTTTAGTTTTAAACTCCCTGTCTAATTTAGTTTTGTCATCATTCCTAACACTATTTCCCTGTAATCTTTCGCCTTGTTTACCCGCTCCCACTGCAGTCTCCTCCACCCCCGTGCCCATATGTTCTCTTAGCAGTTTAAAGACTTCGATATCTTTTGAACTGCCCCCTCTAGAGCCCCAGCCAGGGTTGCTACTCCATCCCTAGACAGGTGCACCCCATCCCTAGCATAAAGGTCCCTTCTGCCATAGAAGTTGTCCCAGTTGTCAATGAATGGGACTGATATTGACTTGCAATATCTGTCAAGACGGTCGTTGACACCAACCGCCCTTGACAACCATTCACTGCCAACTCCCCTTCTAGGCAGGACACGGCATATGATAGGGATCCCTCCCTTAGTCCTAATACAATCTATGGCTGCCTTGAACTTATCAAGAAGTTCCTCCCTCCTACACCGGCCAATATCATTGCCTCCTGCACTGAGGCAGATAATGGGTTTGTTCCCATTACCAGACAAGATATTGTCCATCCTGTCAAATATATCCCCCACCCCAGCTCCTGGCAAACACACCCTCATCCTATTTTTGTTTTTACCACAAAAGGCCCTGTCCATGTACCTTACCTGTGAGTCACCAACAATTAAAGTTTTTATACCTTCCTTGTCATCCCTGCCCCTGACTGTACTAACGTCCAATTCGTCTATCAAGGGACTGACCAGGTTGGTACACTTAGCTGTTGTTGTCGTTGTTGTCGTATCCTTCGTGTGCTTCTTCACCACCAGCTTTGTCTTCCCACTACTCACAATTTTCCACTCGCTTGATTTTTCGTCAGACACTGGCTTTACTCCTCCAGCCTCTCCTTTTAACTTCGCCAGCTCTTTCCTTAATTTCAGGTTCTCCAACGTGGCCCTCTCAATTTCTAACTTGGCCCTCGCCAATTCTTCAATGGACCACTCCAGTTTGGTCAACAAACTCTCATACCCAAGACCGCACATAGCACTGGCCATATCTGATAATTATCCCTCAGGAGCTAACCCTGCCGTGACCTTTCCCCTAGTGAGATCAGAATATTGTTTTGTAAGGTCACACTGTGTACATAATCCTCTCTCAGTCTTTGTAATTCAGTTGCCTCTGAAGATGTCTTGAATAAAGAAGAAAGGTGCTCCATTGTTTCCCTTTTTCCTGTGATTTTATCAAGATTAATTTATTTTAGCCACTTTTCCATTGTGGATCTACATGAAAGATATATATATATATATATATATATATATATATATATATATATATATATATATATATATATATATATATATATATATATTTTTATAATTATTGGTATTTATAAGAAACAGAAAAAAAACAATATAGATCACCTGATTATACTGAGAGATATATATGAGTGTGGTGCTGTGATGACGAGCACACAGTGACATCCTCTGAGGTTTTGTTCCACCACCTGACCCAAAATAAAACCCACATCCACGCCCATCTGCTCCACGGATCCGCTAGTATTCTGGCAAAATACAGGTACAGCGTTCATCATAACGGCAGCAACCAAAACTATGGGATATCCAAGTAACAACGCCATCACCACCTGCAATGTGAAAAAAAAATACAGTTTCTGTATATATATATATATATATATATATATATATATATATATATATATATATATATATATATATATATATATATATATATATATATATATATATATATGCAAGTAAATCACTGTAGGTGCGCGTGATCTAGGTATATGCTGATAACCACCAGGAAAGAAGAAAACACGAAGTTCCCAAGCGCTTTCGTGTAATTCACATCTTCAGGGGTGAGTCTGTACTCACCCCTGAAGATGTGAATTACACGAAAGCGCTTGGGAACTTCGTGTTTTCTTCTTTCCTGGTGGTTATCAGCATATACCTAGATCACGCGCACCTACAGTGATTTACTTGCATATATATATATATATATATATATATATATATATATATACTTCATTTTTAGTCCATTTAACACGCGGACTTTGAACATACAATCAACGACCTCACCAGCAAGGAATCGAACCCTCGACCTACTGGGTGTGACTAGGGAGCGCTTACCGGCTAGGCCACAAGGACACTAAAAGCAGTTCTAGACTCTGTTATATTTCACACAAAGCCTGTTCATCGAGCTGATGGCGCCGTGAACCTCAATGGGAAACTGCCCGTGCCTCGTATGTGGTGTCAGTAGCATTTTACCGAATCCAGCTGGTATGAAACGCGAGGTACATATATATACTTCATTTTTAGTCCATTTAACACGCGGACTTTGAACATACAATCAACGACCTCACCAGCAAGGAATCGAACCCTCGACCTACTGGGTGTGACTAGGGAGCGCTTACCGGCTAGGCCACAAGGACACTAAAAGCAGTTCTAGACTCTGTTATATTTCACACAAAGCCTGTTCATCGAGCTGATGGCGCCGTGAAATGCTACTGACACCACACACGAGGCACGGGCAGTTTCCCATTGAGGTTCACGGCGCCATCAGCTCGATGAACAGGCTTTGTGTGAAATATAACAGAGTCTAGAACTGCTTTTAGTGTCCTTGTGGCCTAGCCGGTAAGCGCTCCCTAGTCACACCCAGTAGGTCGAGGGTTCGATTCCTTGCTGGTGAGGTCGTTGATTGTATGTTCAAAGTCCGCGTGTTAAATGGACTAAAAATGAAGTATATATATGTACCTCGCGTTTCATACCAGCTGGATTCGGTAAAATGCTACTGACACCACATACGAGGCACGGGCAGTTTCCCATTGAGGTTCACGGCGCCATCAGCTCGATGAACAGGCTTTGTGTGAAATATAACAGAGTCTAGAACTGCTTTTAGTGTCCTTGTGGCCTAGCCGGTAAGCGCTCCCTAGTCACACCCAGTAGGTCGAGGGTTCGATTCCTTGCTGGTGAGGTCGTTGATTGTATATATATATATATATATATATATATATATATATATATACACGCGAGGTACGACAAAAAAAAACGAGACCGATGCTGTAACTCTTATATTTACCAAATTAAGAAAATCAACTGTGATTGCCTTCAAAGTAGTTCCCTTCTGAGCTGACACACAGCTGCATACGATGCTGCCACTGTTCAAAGCAATTTCGCAGATCATATTCTGAAGAGCTCCGTGGTTTTTTGTATTTCCCCTTCTACCGACAAAATATTGGTTCCTTTCAGCACGGACTTGATCTTTGGTAAGATGTGGAAGTTGCAGGGAGCCAGGTCTGGCGAATAGGGTAGGTGCTCAAGCACAGTGATGTTTAATTGGCTAAAAACTGCTTCACAGACAAAGCAATGTGTTGGCTCATTGTTCATCTGACAGCATTTTTTTAACCATTTTTGCACAAACCTTTGTCACGTTCAATTCTTCCGGTAGAATGCGTCGAACACTTTCCCTGTCTAAATTAACTTTCTCAGCTATTGATTGAACACCCAACCTACGGTTTTTCTAATCACATCTTGCCCTTTTCAATGTTGTCATCGGTAACTGCTGTGCGTGGACAGCCTGGGCGGTCATCATCTTTCACGGTTTCTCTGCCTTCCGAAAATCATTTGTGCCATTCAAAAACGCGTACAGTACATGAGACATGTGATCTTCACAGTAAGCCTCAGTCAATAATTGAAAAGTTTCCATCGTGGATTTCTTAAGTTTAACGAGAAACTTGATGTTAACTCGTTGCTCTGTTTTGCAGTCCGAATTTTTCCGACAGAGCGTAAGAACACGTCTATACGTCGATACCTCAACACGCGTCCACTTGTAGTGATTGAAGCGATCAAGTTGATCCTTGTTACACTGTGACAGGTTAGAACATGTTCAATAACCATCTGTTTGTCCCTCCCCTCCCACTCTTGGTTCCCGAGTTATAGGGTCAGTCTCGTTATTTTTGGGTCGGACTTCGTATATATAAAGAGAGCGAGAGATTTAGTTGGGAACCTATAATAGGCTACAATAATTAGCATCATTACTTAAACTTGTAGAGTACAATCTACTGAACATACACTACAGTACCATTTTCAGATTTACACTATATCCTCTGTGCTCTTTACACTACAACAGTTACACTCTCACCTATACTACTTTAACTGCAGTTACTAGTCGATTACCTTTACGTTAGGGATCATTCCCCTTTGTGCACCACCCCCCCCGCCCCCCCCCCCCCTCCCGCCAACAACTCCATCACCATTTTTTAAAAAAAAGAGTGGGTTCCATGTTTCAGGCCCTTCCCAAAAATCCCAATTTCGGGAAACTGCTGGGGTACAAGCACACCTTCATCCCAAATTTAAACTCTTTTTGTTTTCAAAGCTATAGCCGGATATCGTGAACACAGAGACACAGAGACATGAAAGAGCTTGGGAACTTCGAGTTTTCCAAGATATACATGGATCACGCGCCATAATTCCTCATGAGTCGGGATCTCTGTAGCGTACACAAATAGAATCAAGGGGATTTAAGTCAAGTGATCGAGGTTGCTATGAAACAGGGCCCTAGCCAATTGGCCATATCCATTTGCCAGGATACCCAACATTTAGGAATTCCGTTGTTATTCAAGCAAAATGAACTGTGGCACCTTCATGGTTGCGCACATTTCCACCTGCTACAGTTGTTGGCGCGTTTTGTGAGATAGGGCAGCGCTGTATTTGTTTACTTCGTGGAAAAAATCCCGGAATGACCCCTAAGGAGCTTTGCACTAGTAGCCAGACTAACGATACTAAATAAGCATTCCACCTGTCTCTGACTGCAATCATTTATGCATGGTTATATATATTTTACTTTTATATGATTACCAGTAGTGTGTCCACCCACCCTCATTCTTAAACCACTATCCGCATTCTGTCCGACATAGAAATTACATCTATATTTAAGCCAAGGTCACTGACGAGAAAACATTCAAGAGCAGTAACCACGTCAGAATACAAATGTGGAAACCAAATAAGAAAAGAACTGCGAAGCCATTATTTTGGTAGTAATAACATTCAGGAACAGAGGTTGATAGATTGCTTAACTATGCACTTCTTAAATAAGTTAATCATATAGTTTCAGATTAAACCATATTAATAGACACATGTCCAGTAATTGTCCACAAAGTTATACAAGATAATCACAGCACCGTCCTCATATCTGAGGGTTGACGACCACAGTCCTCCACTCTAAATGTTCCCGGGCTGTTTTTACCAATCCTCAAGGTTCTGTATCTCTCTGGGCATCTAGTTTTTATATGAATTCATCCCCCCAGTCTTTGTCTTCCCCTGGCCCTCCTACCCTCAACTTTGCCTATTAATATTTCTGCTTTTATCCCTTCATCCCGCAACTAGAGTATGATAAATATAATAACATATATCTTATATTATATTATATCAGTTTGTTGCCATAACAAACGTTTGTTGTATATTGTGATACTGTACTTGTATTTGACTAAAGATTACTAAAGTACTCGGCCTTCCATTACCGAGAAAATATATATATATTGCATACCAACCTGTGGCTAATTTCTCATTCGATTCGAACTAGTGGATATAAAGTGAACGGTTTAAGATCCAAATGAAGCAGTAGTAGCAAAGTATCTATTTAATTTATATTCATGTACAGATACGACCCTAGAAACACCTTCGAGGAGACACAGCGGACACGTGTAGAGTGGTTCTCCATCCACGGTATACGTGGCGTTATCAGGATTGAGACGAGGCTTACTGCTGCAAAATACATTGATATATTGCCAGAATTTTTCCTCCTCTCAATTCAGGAACGGAACTATCCATTCCTTCAGGCCCGTCTTCTTTATCTACGACCACTGTCCCATCCATGCAGCCAGTGGTTCGCAGGTCGAGAGGACATGCAGCATTCTAGAGTTACCCAGCAAGGGGTGCGATATGAACCCCATAGAAAATATATGAGCAAATATGGTGAGCTGTAGGGAGCGGACACCAGCCGAACTTATTGGCCCACACTCATGCCCAGTAGGAACTGTTCCACAACAAGACACAGCTCGTCCGGAACCACGTCAGCTCTGTCGGACAGACATAGACACAGACACAGACAGTGATTAAGAAGGAAGGTGGGTGGTCACTCTACTAACAGTCATAATAAGAGTCAATTATATTATGTGCTATATGATTGTCCTCCTAATATGATGGTGAATATATATTATACCTTGCAATGGGCAATGGATTGTCTTAAAACACAGTTATACATAAATTGACTATAATTAACTAACATTTGCATTTAAAATTATTAGATGTTATATCAAGTAACATAGTGATTCTTTCTTGGATAACGCTAGATGGTAACCCACTAGAAATATTGCCACTTCTTCTCATGCATTTTTTTTTACCTCATGAGGAAGATTAATGATTAATACAAAGACTGGCTTAGTCTGCGAATGACCGCTTATTGTTCAAATATTGGTCAATATGCCAGGAGGCAGCCGCTGCCCTTTGGTTTTCTCCCCTGGACCACTTTGTGTATATATATCTATCTATCTATCTATCTATATAAAACAAAGAAGTATGTCTGTGTGTTTGTTTGTTTGTTTGTGTGTGTGTCCGCACGAGAATCTCAGAAAGTACTTTACCGATCTGTAGATGGATGGTGTTATATGTAGTGATGATGGATGTCGTTATATTTGTATGTAGTGATGATGGGTGGTGTTATATGTAGTGATGATGGATGGTGTTATATGTAGTGATGATGGATGGTGTTATATGTAGTGATGATGGATGGTGTTATATGTAGTGATGATGGGTGGTGTTATATGTAGTGGTGATGGGTGGTGTTATATGTAGTGATGATGGATGATGTTATATGTAGTGATGATGGGTGGTGTTATATGTAGTGGTGATCTATATCTATATAAAACAAAGAAGTCTGTCTGTTTGTCTGTGTGTCTGCACAAGAATCTCGGAAACTACTTTACCGATCTGTAGTGATGATGGATGGTGTTATATATAGAATATGAAAAGTATCCCTCTGTTGTCATTGGCAACATGAAATGTGAATACTGCTGTGCAAAAAAGTGCAAAGGACAATCTGCTGGACTGTGATGCTCTCATGGGAAAGTACGACTGCCAAATTTGGTAAAACCACCACAAGCATTGAAGACTCTCATGCTGGGAACAACACCGGAGTCAAAAGACTTCCTATAAAATATACGGAAGTACAATTCATGCTTCCAGATGACATCCTTTGGAGCTACCAGAGTAGTTCGTGAGCACGGATACATACCTACATTCATAGTCCAGGGTCAAGTCTATCACAAAGTAGGATCCCTCTTACCACTGGAAGATGAGCAGGCAAAGTTCCTCCAAATCTACTTCATGGGAGATCATGAAAAGCAGACTACTATCAGGTGTGGCAACATTCAAGATGTCAGACATGACATTGTCCTGTCTATCCAAGAAATGCTGCATGAGCGCAACACGTATGTACAGTCATTTAAAAATGCCCTGGAAAACATGCCTTTTGACGAGAACAAAGTCAGTATATCAAAGCAGACACCTTAATACACTACAGGGAAACAATGTGGAGCCTCCCGGAGGGTGGCGTTCTACCGTGGCCTAGCGAAAGAGCCGCCCGGAGGGCGGAGATTCCGCTAGTATATATATATATATATATATATATATATATATATATATATATATATATATATATATATATATATATATATATGAGTTGCCTCTGAAGATGTCTTGAATAAAGACGAAAGCTAAGATGCTCCGTTGTTCCCATTTTCCCCGTGTGATTTTATCAAGATTTATCTTATCCACGTTTTCATTGTGGATTTACATGATATATATATATATATATATATATATATATATATATATATATATATATATATATATATATATATGTATTTATATATATATATATTTATATATACATATGTATATATGCTGATAACCACCAGGAAAGAAGAAAACACGAAGTTCCCAAGCGCTTTCGTGTAATTCACATCTTCAGGGGTGAGTACAGACTGTACTCACCCCTGAAGATGTGAATTACACGAAAGCGCTTGGGAACTTCGTGTTTTCTTCTTTCCTGGTGGTTATCAGCATATACCTAGATCACGCGCACCTACAGTGATTTACTTGCATATGTATATATGTATATATATATATATATATATATATATATATATATATATATATATATATATATATTTTTATATATATATATATATATATATGCTGATAACCACCAGGAAAGAAGAAAACACGAAGTGATTTACTTGCATATATATATATATATATATATATATATATATATATATATACATATATATATATATATATATATATATATATATATATATATATATATATATATATATATATATATATATTATATATATATCAGTGGCGTGTCGTGAGAAAAATGCTAGGGTAAGCAAATGACGCTTTCTTACTTGTAAAGTCACGAGATCTAAAAGAATTCTTTAGTAGATCACATACAGTGCATGCACATGCTGAACTTTGCTCCTCCTGCGACTGCATTTTCAGTTTGGGGGTATATTAATCCAAATAAATGCGTCGCACTCACACATCATGACCTCTGAAAGTCAACTGAATTTCTTACGTTAGTAATTAAAGAAACCCAACTTAGTCAAAATGTTTGTGTTTTTCCTGGTTCTCCTTTTCGTTATATATATATATATATATATATATATATATATATATATATATATATATATATATATATATATATATATATTTCATTAGCCCAATAAAGCACCTCACCCCACCAGGATTCGAACGGGTGGTCCCCATTAGAGGTTCACGGCGCCATAAGCTCGTTGAACAGGCTTTGTGTGAAATATAACAGAGTCTAGAAATGCTTTTAGTGTTCTGGTGGCCCAGAGGTAGCGTTTCCTGGTCACAATTTTAAGATTGTGGGTTCGAATCCTGGTGGGGTGAGGTGTTGACCTATATATATATATATATATATATAACGAACAGCTTGATATTAAGATCATGACATAAAACCATTCAAACCATTTTTTTTGTCATTTCCATTTCTGCATCAGAGTGTGAGAGTAAGGAAAACAGTGTATGCTGGTATTGAGGTATGGCAGGTAGGTAAGATAGTTCCCGGGCAGCCTCCTGCGGTATGGTTGGGTCTCCACCGTGCCGTATTCTCTCCATCGACGGATCCACCTGTACACTGTGGAGAGGCTGACTCTGCTTTTTAGGGAAATCCTCCGGGCTGACATACCATCCAACCACATCTTCACGATCCATTTTCGCTCAGCTAACAATACTGGATTGTGTGATATTCGTCTGTCCATTTGGTTGACTGTCAAGCAAGAGCATTATACTTTACAATTTCAGCAACTGAAAGCTGTTATTCAGTTTTGTAAAATGAAAAGACTGTCATTGTAATTTGTATTTACCAGTTACTTCTTTCATGAAGTTCCGCATGATATAATATGTACTCATAATAATTAAACTCTAATTGTATAATAAGTATACATATTAATTTCCTTTTAACTAACAGGAAGATTATGTTGTTTGCTTTTATAAAATAAGAATTATATATATAATTATAAAGGTACCTAGATAATGCGATAAGGTAACAGAAATTTTAGCATAAGTTCCCGAGATACCAACAATGTCCACTGGATGGTGATAAATAGTCTAAAATCGGCTTCTTTGTGTAGACCGAGCGTTGAAGAGACAAGGCAGTTAGATCTATTTGAGACATGAATGACAGAGTGAAAATATAAAGGATAAGATACAGTCGAGTAGTAGAAAATGATTACTATAATGTTATTTATATGTCGTGAAATTTCGGGTGAATGAGATGCTATATAGTGAGATAGAAAAGGAGGTGTATAATGCTAGTTATGAAAGTTTCATAGCAGTAATGTAGTTGTGACCAGTAAGTCCGAGGCAAAGACAAGTCCGAAACAAGTCTTTCAAGACCGAGACCATTCGTAATTTTAACGTTTGTGGATCACCTAAATATTAACCCTTCAGTTAACCTCAGGGTGGCTAAAGGGCCAATCTTGAGGCAGGTGGCTGCTCGCATCCAGTGATACTTGTGTAAAGCAGCTCCTCACCTCCGTATCGGTTTTCAGTAAGTGTATGCCGCTCTTCCTTTTATACAGGTGATGGTTTAGCTGGGGTAATCTTCCACAGTGGTAAGTGGAGGCGCATTGTTTTGTCTTTTTGTATGCACGCTACTTAGATAAACCTTTTGGTGCACTGTGTTGGGTATAGTGAGCGTCATTAAGCGAAAGGGAAAAAGACGTTTTCCTTCTGCTATATGAATTAAATTGAACAACAATGTTATTTAATCAGGATTTTTGAATAGCCCAATTATCGGTGAGGAACAATTATAGCATTTATACCGTCCAGGAGTTCTGTTACACAAAAATAATCTATAACTGAGCCACATGACCTTTTGGAAATTCAGCAGAGTATACACTTTTATGCTCCAGTGTTCTTTGTGTAACTATTCTCTACGAAGAACTTCACTTGTAATAAAGATTCTGAGGATTATCCATTGAATCAATGCAAAAGTAAAATTGTTTAGTCACTTTAGTTTTGTTGACACTGAGTCCCAAATTCTCTGCATCATATATTACTTACAGCGAGCTACTTGCATGACAACCATAAAACTGGATATCACTTTTTCCCTGAATTTCTCTTCTACAATCTCACTTACACACAATAAATCATTAGCATAATGCAGTATATTTCTTATATCCTAAAATATTGCCTTTCAAAAACCCAACCAACCCAAGAGTTCACTCCAGGTAGTATACTCACACTGAGGTAAACTTTCGAAGGTGCGGTCTCGGGAGAATGGTTCACACGCCAATCTTGAGTATTTATAACAGTGGGACACTAAGCGCACGCGTAGGTACGCCTATGTTTTCTGACGTCAGAGAATGCTTGAATTCTGATTGGTCGTCCCATGAATGCTCTCAGGCTCTATAAATTCGGTTTATATCAAATGAATATTGAGTGTAGTCAATATAATTACAGAATAGCCATAAGAATTGTGCATACTTACTGTAACTGCCACAAATTCTATTAATGTCACAATTTTAATAAATTGACAGCAAGAAATAGTTTTACAACGATACAGCGAAAGAATTTGCATTTGAAATCCCCCTCGCGAATTGTGTACTATATACAGGTCATGTTTTTCAACTTATATAATATAAATTGTTAGATTACATTGGTCATAAAGAGGTTTTCCTCGTAATTATTATTATTATTATTATTATTATTATTATTATTATTATTATTATTATTATTATTATTATCATTATTATTATTATTATTAGGCAAAATGTATGTTCATTAACTCCCCTACATAGTTCGTAAGTTATTGTGGAGTATTCAGAAAGTTTGACACACTTTAAATACGTTTTCGGACAGTCATCATGTACAGTTTCGTTGGGAAGTTCGTTATACACCCGCGGTAAAGGGACCATAGCCTGTTGCACGCTTCACACCCGCGGTAAAGGGACCATAGTCTGTTGCACGCTTCACACCCGCGGTAAAGGGACCATAGCCTGTTGCACGCTTCACACCCGCGGTAAAGGGACCATAGCCTGTTGCACGCTTCACACCCGCGGTAAAGGGACCATAGCCTGTTGCACGCTTCACACCCTCGGTAAAGGGACCATAGCCTGTTGCACGCTTCACACCCTCGGTAAAGGGACCATAGCCTGTTGCACGCTTCACACCCTCGGTAAAGGGACCATAGCCTGTTGCACGCTTCACACCCGCGGTAAAGGGACCATAGCCTGTTGCACGCTTCACACCCGCGGTAAAGGGACCATAGCCTGTTGCACGCTTCACACCCGCCGTAAAGGGACCATAGCCTGTTGCACGCTTCACACCCGCGGTAAAGGGACCATAGCCTGTTGCACGCTTCACACCCGCGGTAAAGGGACCATAGCCTGTTGCACGCTTCACACCCGCAGTAAAGGGACCATAGCCTGTTGCACGCTTCACACCCGCGGTAAAGGGACCATAGCCTGTTGCACGCTTCACACCCGCGGTAAAGGGACCATAGCCTGTTGCACGCTTCACACCCGCAGTAAAGGGACCATAGCCTGTTGCACGCTTCACACCCGCGGTAAAGGGACCATAGCCTGTTGCACGCTTCACACCCGCGGTAAAGGGACCATAGCCTGTTGCACGCTTCACACCCGCGGTAAAGGGACCATAGCCTGTTGCACGCTTCACACCCGCCGTAAAGGGACCATAGCCTGTTGCACGCTTCACACCCGCGGTAAAGGGACCATAGCCTGTTGCACGCTTCACACCCGCGGTAAAGGGACCATAGCCTGTTGCACGCTTCACACCCGCAGTAAAGGGACCATAGCCTGTTGCACGCTTCACACCCGCGGTAAAGGGACCATAGCCTGTTGCACGCTTCACACCCGCGGTAAAGGGACCATAGCCTGTTGCACGCTTCACACCCGCAGTAAAGGGACCATAGCCTGTTGCACGCTTCACACCCGCGGTAAAGGGACCATAGCCTGTTGCACGCTTCACACCCGCGGTAAAGGGACCATAGCCTGTTGCACGCTGCACACCCGCCGTAAAGGGACCATAGCCTGTTGCACGCTTCACACCCGCGGTAAAGGGACCATAGCCTGTTGCACGCTTCACACCCGCGGTAAAGGGACCATAGCCTGTTGCACGCTTCACACCCGCAGTAAAGGGACCATAGCCTGTTGCACGCTTCACACCCGCGGTAAAGGGACCATAGCCTGTTGCACGCTTCACACCCGCGGTAAAGGGACCATAGCCTGTTGCACGCTTCACACCCGCGGTAAAGGGACCATAGCCTGTTGCACGCTTCACACCCGCGGTAAAGGGACCATAGCCTGTTGCACGCTTCACACCCGCGGTAAAGGGACCATAGCCTGTTGCACGCTTCACACCCGCGGTAAAGGGTGCTTTATTGGGCTAATGAAATATATATGGATCCTCGTGTTTCGAAGCCGGATTTGGTAAAACGTTACTCTGACCACCTAAGTGGTACGGGTGGTCCCCATTAGAGGTTCACGGCGCCATAAGCTCGTTGAACAGGCTTTGTGTGAAATATAACAAAGTCTAGGACTGCTTTTAGTATCCTGGTGGTCCAGCGGTTAGCGTTCCTGGGTCATAGTCATAGGCTTGTGGGCAGTGGGTTCGAATCCTGGCGGGTTGAGGTGTTGATTGTATGTAGAAGTCCGCGTGCTTTATTGGGCTAATGAAATATATATGGATCCTCGTGTTTCGAAGCCGGATTTGGCAAAACGTTACTCTGACCACCTAAGTGGTACGGGTGGTCCCCATTAGAGGTTCACGGCGCCATAAGCTCGTTGAACAGGCTTTGTGTGAAATATAACAAAGTCTAGGACTGCTTTTAGTATCCTGGTGGTCCAGCGGTTAGCGTTCCCCGGTCATAGTCATAGGCTTGTGGGCCGTGGGTTCGAATCCTGGCGGGTTGAGGTGTTGATTGTATGTAGAAGTCCGCGTGCTTTATTGGGCTAATGAAATATATATGGATCCTCGTGTTTCGAAGCGGGATTTGGTAAAACGTTACTCTGACCACCTAAGTGGTAAGGGTGGTCCCCATTAGAGGTTCACGGCGCCATAAGCTCGTTGAACAGGCTTTGTGTGAAATATAACAAAGTCTAGGACTGCTTTTAGTATCCTGGTGGTCCAGCGGTTAGCGTTCCCCGGTCATAGTCATAGGCTTGTGGGCCGTGGGTTCGAATCCTGGCAGGTTGAGGTGTTGATTGTATGTAGAAGTCCGCGTGCTTTATTGGGCTAATGAAATATATATATATATATATATTTTTTTATTTTTTATTTATTATATTTTTTTTTCCTATGTCAGTTGATATTAATTTTAAAGCGGGGCCTTCTCGGATGGGTTTCACTGGTGGGTAAGACTGTGGACCGCGGTTGCTGGAGGATCGGCTTTTTTCACACTTGATTTTTACAACATTCGCGGCCTGAGAACCAATTTTCCTTCTGTGGAGCGCCATCTATTAACCTCTTCCCCCGACCTCTTACTACTATCTGAACTTCAACTCTCCAAAGCAGCTTCACCCAAACCTTTTCAAGTCTCCAACTACAACCTTTATACCTCCTTCCGTTATAAGGGAGGTGTATGCGCCTACTGCAATACACGTACACCTATAGCCCGACTCATGGATCTTGAATCTTCCCTTTATGATGCCATCTGGCTCAAAATAAAAATCTACTAATTATGACTATTTTTCTTTGTTCCCCAGTACTCTTCTCCCAACTCTACCAATTATTTCGAACTCTTTCACTATCTCACTTCTTGCCATGAGTCGTTACTATCCATACACCCCAACACCGAGATCCTCTACCTAGGGGACTTCAATGTACATTACAGAGAGTGGTTTGGCTCTGCAAGGGATGACCCAGGTGGAGCTGAGGCACTCTCTTTTTCCCAACTTAATGATTTGGAACAAATAATCAAACACCCTACACGCGTTCCTGATCGACACGATCAACGGGTTAACATTCTTGATCTTTGTTTTACCTCTAACCCCTCACACTATTCATACTCAATTTCTGCCCCCTTAGTGTCTTCTGATCACAACCTTATTTCTATTAAATCAAACTGGGCACGACCACCTCCCCCACCCCCCTCTTCACCAACTTTCCTTGGGATGAATGTTGATTTTCCACTCGGGACGCCTCGGTATGTGATGACAGCATTGCTGGGGTTATACAGGGCGGTATGACTGAATTTATCCCATCTTCTACCAAAACTTTCACATTACAATCATGGTTTGATCCCTCCTGCTCTCTTGCTTGCAGGGTGAGAGATAGGGCATATCGAGCTATGAAACTATCTCCTTCTCCTTATACCCACACCTCTTTCATTACTTCTAGGAATCGTTGTAAGGCTATTCTTCGTAGAGCCAAGCGGAATTTTATAAAAAAAAAGACCGCTGTCCTGACTAATTCTTCCTCTAGTAAATCCTTCTGATCCTAAACCAAAAACATCTGTAATAACTTCTACACTCCCTCTTTTCCTCCTCTCTTCCGACCTGATAACTCTATAGCCAACTCTCCCCCTGACAAAGCCAATCTCTTTGGCACCTTATTCTCCTCTAACTTCACCTTAGACGATTCCCATTCTATCCCTTCTACCTCTGCGTCTCCCATTGAACCTATGCACTTTCCTATAATCTCCACTCGTAGGGTTGCTGGTTTGTTATCTAGGTTGGATGTGAGTAAGGCGCATGGACCGGACGGAATGCCCCTCGTGCTGTGAGGAAGTGTACTGAAGCTCTATCCCCTGTGCTTGCTCGCCTCTTTCGCCTCTGCCTCAAAACCCAAACTTTTCCTTCTTCTTGGAAGCATGCCTCTGTTCAACCCATCCCGAAGAAGGGTGACCACTCTAATCCCTCTAACTATCGCCCCATTGCCCTAACTTCATCCCTCTCTAAGATTTTCGAAACTATCTTGAACTCTCATTTTCTCCGTCACCTTGAACTCCTCTCTCTTTTGTCGGATCACCAGTATGGCTTTCGCCAGGCGACATCTGCTGGTGATCTGCTCTCCTATTGCACCCATCTTTGGTCATCCTCTCTTAGGGATTATGGGGAAACTTTCATCGTGGCCCTCGACATATCCAAAGCATTTGACAGGGTATGGCACGTCTTTGCTTTCTAAACTTCCCTCTTTTGGTTTCCCTCCCCTACTTTGTTTTCTAATCTCTAGCTTCCACGAGAACCGATCCATGGCAGTATATAAGGGATTCATTCGTCCTAACTTGGAGTACTGCTCTCATATCTGGGGTGGCTCTTATTCTGTCCAACTGTTAGATAGGGTGGAATCAAAGGCATTTCGTTTTATTAACTCTCCTCCTTTAGTCGTCAATCTCTCTTCCCTTTCTCTTCGCCGCAATGTTGTTTCACTCTCTCTCTTTTACAGGTACTTTAACCGGCAATGTTCGGTGGATTTGGCATCCTGTGTACCGCCGACAAGGCCGTGGGCTTGTAACACACATCTTACCAGTGGTGCCCACCGTTTCTCTGTGGATGTCGGTCGCACGAGAATAACAAGTTATAGTGCAGCCTTCTTTCCTCACACAACCAAACCGTGGAACGCTCTTCCTTCTTCTGTGTTTCCATACTTATACAATTTGTCTCCCTTTAAAAAGCTGGTTTTCCGGCATCTTCGTGGTGAAGATTAACACAGTATGCCCTTTTTCTTCTCTATATTCAATTTCTTTTTGTTCCCATGTTTTCACCCCCTCAGGCCCCGTTGTGGGTCGTTTGACCTATGCCCGGGTGGGCTAATTCTTGTAAATATAGATCCACAACGGAAACGTGGATAAGATAAATCTTGTTAAAATCACACAAGGCAAAGGGAAACAATAGAGACCCATAGCTTTCGTCTTTATTCAAGGTCATCCTGTGTACATAAGCTTCTCTCAGTCCTTGTAATTCAGTTGCCTCTGAAGATGCCTTGAATAAAGACGAAAGCTAAGGTGCTCCATTATTTCCCCCTTTTCCCTGTGTGATTTTATCAAGGTATATATATATATATATATATATATATATATATATATATATATATATATATATATATATATATATATATATATATATATATATATATATATATATTTTATGAAAATCCACAATGAAAACGTGGACAAGATAAATCTTGATAAAATCACACGGGAAAATGGTTGTTGGGGCAATATCGTCCCTAGCCTTTTGTGAATTGCATGGCGGACACCAAATCAAACTAACCTTCTTGTTTTTGTCTTTCCTGCTGTAAAGAATAGTTAACGGGTGATGATGACTATAATATAATATATTTAACGGTTTATTATATTAGAATATATCCCCATTTTTTTTATTCATTATATAAAATACAAATAAATTTCTAATATCAGACACACAAATAGAAAATTTCGTCACAGCATATGCTGCAGCCGATAGACGATAGAAACAGAGAGCTATATACAATATTCTATTGGACACAGTTTACATATTTGACGTTTGATACCCAGGCAATAGGCATCCCGTTCCATCGCCATCTCGATTGCCAACGAGAAACCTGACACTCTGAAATTAGTGAATGAATTTCTGAAACTCGTTCATAAAGTGTTTGTCTTTATAGAGATCGAGCGCTACCATCCTCGGATCAACTTCTTCATACACATTATATCTTTCAGATTTTGCCTTAGAAACTGATAAACGATCATTTTCTCTAGGCGTAATCGCATCCATGTTTCCATTTCTTATATCGTCTCTTGTGTTATCTTTTTTGGTTATAACAGTGATCACAAACGATAATGGGTCGTCAGTGAGGACTGCACTTTTTGACCGCATGTGAAAGAAAAATTTATTTTGTTTGAGTTGAACGAAGTGTTCAGTGTCGTTCTCTTCACGCCTATTAATTGGTATTAATGCTCATATATATACAATACATCACTAGTCGTGACTCGAACCCTCTGAAGACTCTTGATATACTATGAGCAGTGTTCAACTACTTATAGTGTTCATTCGAAACCGATTTTCGTATTGTATTCTGATAATGGAATGGGTACTCCTATCATTATGGTTTTCTTCCTCTCGTAAGCAGTATATTAACACATCTCCATCATCTATCAGCAGCAACGTTGGCCAATATTAATATTATTATTTCTCCTATTCCTTTTGATGAGTCATCGTTCGAATCAAACTGTTCCGTTGTCAGTTCCACTGGGTGTGTTGCTTGGTGGTTCAGCGTAGTTCTTTTACTTCCAGGAAGGGTGCACGGGCTATGTGCCATTCATCACGGGTGTATAACGAATTCTGAATGGAACTGTACACTACCCCCTCCCCCCCCATCACACACTCTTCAATCTCATCGATCAGCAATTATACTCGTAATCAGCGATGGCCATTTTCAAAACCTTGGATTTCAGATAAGATAAATTTGATAGACGCTGCCAGTCGGAAAAAAAAAGTCATCTTTATATTAGTATTAGGCTTAACGATTGGTATTTTCCATGGGAATAGAAAGAAATATGCAAAGTGTATGCGTAGTTTTCGAAATGGTCCAGTCATTCTCTCCTCCAGCATTATGTTTGACCACCAACATTATGATTATTACATTCCTGGAGTCCGAGTCACATGCAATTTGTGATTTCTGAGATTGGTGAGTTTGCTGTCCGATAATAAATTTACATTCCTGAACTTCCATTATTTGATCTAGAATTCTGCCTTTCACGAGAAATAGTTATCGTTGTGGCTCCTTCCCCGGTTACGTTGAGGAACATAGTGAACCCGATGGTTCTGAAATCCTTAAGCGGACTACCTGAATTGAGCGGTAATTTGCTTTCTCCGAAAAGAGGCCGTTTAGTAGTAAAAATCATGAAAATCATTGCAACAGGTGCGTGGATCAGCGATACTACATCCATCGATCCTAGTTCACCTGCCTCACTGCCCTGGATTGGACTGTAATAACGTAATATTGAATAGTGTCAGTTAGCTGCTACGATAAGCTAAAAAACCTTTATATTTATTATCTTTATTTCTCTTGTTATGGAAAAAAAAACGATATTTCTTTCATAGTAAGGGCCCAGGAATGAAAAAAGAAAGGACGCTAAACATTCAGAATAGAATGTGGCAACATGCTTAAATGTTTTGTATATAACTATATATATTATTGATGATAAAACGTGATTTTACCAATCTAAATTTATTCTTGGGTGGCGGCCATCATGGATTTCAAAATTACCACGATTTACAATATATTTCCTTTAATTTCTCAGTTTATAGACAAGATACAGACATGAAATATGTGTCTAACAACATATGTTGTTCGAAAATGAATGTACTTATAATATATCAAATATATTCAGATGACAACCATTTTGATTTTCAAGATAGTGGCATTTTTTGGCAGATATCAAATCGCTGCAAGATACAGCACCAGATGTTTATCAAGGCTTCATAAATGATGATTTTGAGACAAAAGAAACATCCTAGAAGTTTAATCAGATTTCATATAACCAAGCTCTTTTGTGCCTGTGAACAACCAAACTCTTGTGCCTGTGAACAACCAAGCTCTTGTGCCTGTGAACAACCAAGCTCTTTTGTGCCTGTGAACAACCAAACTCTTGTGCCTGTGAACAACCAAGCTCTTGTGCCTGTGAACAACCAAGCTCTTTTGTGCCTGTGAACAACCAAGCTCTTGTGCCTGTTGTTACGAACCCCTCCACCGATTGTCATGATCTACCTACCCAGCACTACGAACCACGCCATCTATTGTCTTGATCTACCTACCCAGCACCACGAGCAACGCCATCTAGGGACGAAACACGAGTATGACTCGTCTTAGTTACCACTCCTGGGTTTCCCTTCTCCATATCCTGGTTGTTGGTCACTTCCTCCCAGTCTTCTTTGTCAGCTCCAATTCGAGGAGAGAACACTACACTCTGGGAAGTGACCACAGGATCACCTATCCTCTAAACCTATGGCACAGTGACTACCTATCGTCTTCTACAATACTCAGCCTTACTCGTCAGCCATCTCAACTCCTCACTTAAGTATTTGTAATCTTGTATTGCCTCTCCCACCTCCACCTTGCTTCACGATTGTTTTATGTTGTATTAATATGTATATACTGTTAATGTTTAGGTTAAGTTTGGTTAAGGGTAATTTATAGGAAGCTGAATATTTTGTTAAGGAATTTATGGTACTTTATTATACACAACGAAAACTCGCATCCTTTGTCTACCCTTTTATAGTCCGATTGTCTTTGTTTTTTTTTATTGTTGTTACCTGTTGGGATCTGGGTAGACTTTTAACTATATTCTAAATCCCCAACTCGTAACACTGTGAATAACCAAGCTCTTGTGCCTGTGAACAACCAAGCTCTTGTGCCTGTGAACAACCAAGCTCTTGGGCCTGTGAACAACCAAGTTCTTGTGCCTGTGAACAACCAAGCTATTGTGCCTGTGAACATCCAAGCCCTTGTGCCTGTGAACAACCAAGCTCTTGTGCCTGTGAACAACCAAGCTCTTGTGCCTGTGAACAACAAAGCTCTTGTGAACAAAGTAGGAAAAGTTGCAGGAGGTCTAGTTGGCCCAACAGGACGCTATTCTACTCGAGAAGGATGGCGTATCACATACAATGAACGAGCTCTGCTATCACAAGATCCAAAGACAATGTTCAATTTAATCAGTGATGATGATGATGATGATGCCGATGAGATGGAACACAAAGGCCAGAATTCAGAATGGTGGTCTGAGCCTGGGATTTGAGTTAGATTCTAAAGTGCGAATAGGGATTCCTCGATCCGAGATTTCCTGCAATGGATTATCCTTATTCAGAACATCGGCTTGAACCCCGGATCGGGTAATCTGTTGCATTTTCTTCAATTCCGAGCATGGATTCGAACACCAAAATTCCAGCGAATCACGTTTCATTAACACCATTATGTCAGCCAATCACCATAGAAAATAATGTTTACAAGATTATGGCGGCAACTATGACTCAACTAGTTTTTACGGAGGATGAAAAATTTCTCCATGTACATCATAAGTTACTTTTGTGACTATAATTACAATCAAATTATGATTAAATTATAATGAATTATGGTACTATGTTACAACATAGTTGTGTTGTTATATGATAACAAAGAAATTCATAGAGGAAGAACAATTACATACACATTGTCGACATAATCCGGGATAGGTGTCAATATTCAAAACCAAAGCAAGATGAAGGGCGTAGTAACCTGGATAGATTTGGTTAGGTTAGCTTTCTTTCTTCTTTTAACCACATCATTTCTCCTAATTAGTAATGTGAAGAAGAAGCTTTCATTTATTAATACAATAAAATCAAAATGCACTCAGCATTGATTCATTTATATTGAAAATACATGAAATCGTTTTCCTAAAAAAAAAATAAACATTAAAAATAAAGAAGCGTCAGCGTTCTTTACATTTACCCGCTTGATCTTCATGGACCCTAAACACGAAAAGGTTTTAACACATTACCATAACTCATTCAGCAACTAGAATCTCTATTTCTTGGAAACTATTCGTTACGAAGAATCTCAAAGAGTTCATCTTTTAATTATAATAATAATAATTATAATAAAGGGCCATAAATAAAAAAAAGAAAATGATAAATCAATAGCGTCAAAGTAAGAGAAACAATTGAGACCCTGCAATTGTGTGTAAATGAGGCAGAAAGTCAGATCAGCAACCTGGGACTTGGTCACAATATTCGTGATGCCATATGGCAGCAGGGTCTACCGTTAGACAATACAAGCGGTAGTACCTCCCTGTTTGATAGCTATTACCTAGGTGCTCCATATCAAGGAAATTTCCCTTGTTGAACCTATATCGTTGTCTGAATTGTGTGTCATCATAAAAATTGATAGGATTCTCCCTGTGAGCCATTAGTCTTCTCTCAACAAAATTTCCAATGGCGGATCGACAGCAAAATCTGCTTCCAGGCTGGATTAACTCGAGGATCGACAAATCCGATCTCAAACCCAGTTTGAATTTTTTGTTTTGGCTCAATCCAGCATTCTTAATACCAAAAATCTTCAATCTTCGCTCTATCCTTGGTTTAAATCTTCATGCTGTTTAAAACCAGCGTTCTGAATTCGGGCCAAAGATTATGGACCAAAGAGGATGACAAGAGACCAAGATGATGTGAATAAACATAAAGAACAATCTGAACGGTTCAAGTATATTGTCGAGATGTTACGGATTGGTATTAGTTACTTATGGAGATGTTGCCAGTGATAACGTGAAAATTTTTTTGCTACAAGCTGAACAGGCAGGTTAGAAAGTGCTTTGAGACTTTGTTGAAGACAAGGTGAATTGTGAAAACAAGATTTCATGACCCAATAAAGAAGCAGTAACTGAAAACATTTGAATAAATGCTTGCAGTCTCCTTAAAAGCAGATTGTGATCTATTCCAGAGAGTAAGTAATTGTTGCTCTTGGAGCTGGTCGAAAGGTTGTTGTTGATAAGATACTTGAACTTGCTAGATCTACTGGTGATCTGCTCTACTACAGTACTGCACCCATCTTTGGTCATTTTCTCTAAGGGATTATGGGGATACTTTCCTCGTGGCCCTCGACATCTAAAAAGCATTAGACAGGGTATGGCACAAGTCTTTGCTTTCTAAACTTCCCTCTTGTGGTTTCTTTCCCACCTTAGCTTTCGTCTTTATTCAAGACATCTTCAGAGGCAACTGGATTACATGGACAGAGAGAGGCTTAAATATACAGGGTGACCTTAAAAACATGAGGTCAGGTCATAATGATGTCATCCACTAATCCCCACACCAACACAAACGTAGAGGACCTTAAGAGAAGGGAGGTGACGTGACTAGTCAGGTCAGGTCAAAAATAAGGGACCCACTGAATAACTATCATACATCTAGATCAAAGGTTTTCAAAGCATTTTTAACCTTGGGCCACTGACAAATAAATTTATGTAACATATTATCAGTTTTGAACTGACCATCACTAAGGTTTATTGATTTTAATTCCTAAATCAAACTAGCTTCAACCAGAAGTCTTTCTGTGACACAAGATGATTTAAAAACTTCTAAGCTTTTTTCCCAAGCAATGGGATGATTATAAGAACATAAGAACATAAGAATGCAGGAAACTGCAGCGGGCCTATTGGCCCATACTGGGCAGTCCCGTTTACACCCAACCCCTATTGCTCACATGAGCATCCAACCTATGTTTGAAGCAATTCAGCGTATTCGAGTTAATGATGATATTTGGTAACTTGTTCCATTCATCCTCTACTCTGTTTCCAAACCAGTGTTTACCTATTTCACGCCTAAATCTAAATTTGTCTAATTTAAAGCCATTGTTACGAGTTCGCTCCTGGTTGGATAGTTTGAGTACCTTTGTAATGTCCCCTTTGTTTAGCCCTGCCTTCCACTTATACACCTCTATCAGGTCGCCCCTCGCTCTACGTCTCTCAAGGGAGTGCAAATTAAGATGCTTTAACCTGTCTCTATACTCAAGGTTCCTAATGCCCGGGATTAGTCTTGTCATTCTCCTCTGAATTCTTTCCAAGGATTCTATATCCATTCTGTAATACGGTGACCAGAACTGAACTGCGTAATCCAGGTGTGGTCTCAAAAGAGCAAGATACAGTTTTAGGATGACCTCGCTAGTCTTGTAACTAACACTCCTTTGTATGAATCCAAGTACTTTATTAGCCTTGTTACGAGCAAAAACACATTGTTTACTTGGCTTAAGGTTCCTACTTATCATTACTCCTAAATCTCTCTCGCAGTCGGATTTCTCTATGGCATCATTGTTCATCTGGTATCTGGTTTCCCTGTTTACATCTCCTATACTGAGTACTTTACATTTGTCGACGTTGAATTTCATCTGCCATTTTTCAGACCATTCGAAAAATTTGTATAGATCTTCCTGTAGTTTGGCCGAGTCCTCGCCAGATTTGATAACACGTCCTATTTTAGTGTCATCAGCAAATTTACTTATGTTGCTGTCAATGCCGATATCTATGTCGCTTATGTATATAATAAATAATAATGGTCCAAGTACTGAGCCTTGGGGAACTCCACTTGTGACGTTGCTCCAATGGGTCTTACTGCCGTTAATGCTCACTCGCTGTTTCCTGTCCTATAACCACACCCTAATCCATTTAAGGATGTCACCTTTGATGCCATGAGCCTCTACCTTTCTAATTAGTCTTTCGTGGGGGACTCTGTCGAAGGCTTTGCTAAAGTCGAGATATACCACATCATAATTGTGCCCCTCGTCCATCGATTCGAAAACTGATGAAAAGAATGTTAATAGATTAGTTAGGCAAGAACGTCCGCTTGTGAAGCCATGCTGGGAATCATTGATCAATCTGTGCTTCTCCAGGTGATTTCCAATAGAGCTTGAAATGATTGCTTCCAGTAATTTGCCTACTATTGATGTTAGACTGATTGGGCGGTAGTTAGAGGATAGTGATCTATCCCCCTTCTTGAGAATCTGTATTACATTCGCTATCCTCCAGGATTCTGGTACTACACCTGTTTTTAATGACATGTTAAACAACTTTGCTAAGGGCATACTAAGCTCTTCCTTACATTCCTTTAATACTCTGGCAAATATCTCATCGGGACCAGGTGACTTATTTGGCTTTAGTTTCTCTACTTGCTTACTAACAACGTTACTAGTCACTACTATCTCACTTAATTTGTTTTCTTCACTCTCTCTGAATAGAGTCGGTGCCTCGGGTATCATGTTTAAATTTTCGGTGGTGAAAACTGTTGAAAAATATTTATTCAAATTATTGCTCATTTCTCTGTCGTTATCAGTGAGCTCGCCGAAGTTCTGATATTATACTTATTTTGTTTGATTCTGAGCTGCAGTGTTTTTCCTGTCTGTCCTACCCAGCTTGGAGAAGGTCGTGCCCCCAAGTGCTCCCGTTAGAGACCAAGGAAAATGGCCGCCTTGGATCGTTGTGTCGTGGGGGAAGAGGAGGGGAGTGTGGGGAAAGACGACCTCCTTGCCACTCTGTTAAGGCAGCTGAGGAGTGAGGTTGACACTGTAAAGGGGGAAATTAAGCCCTCAGGATGGAACTCCTTCAGGTAGGTGTCCTGCCTAGCAGGACACCTGCGAAGGAGGAGCAGGCGTGGAGAGTGGTTGTCTCCAAGGGGACTAGGGTCAGGCTCAGGAAAGCTGACCAGGGTGTGGAGTGTAGTAACCCTTATCAGGTGCTGCAGGAAGCTGGCGAGGAAGAGAAGAGGTAGGACGGTATGGATCAAGGAGAGGAAAGGGCAGTTGTACAAACCCTGTCCACAGGTAAGGTCGTGGTAGTTGGGGACAGCCAGGTGAGGTTTGTAGATAGGGCTTTTTGTGCGAGAGATAGGAAACGTAGGACTAGGGTGTGTTTTCCCGGGGCTGGGATAGGGCATGTAGCCGAGAAGTTAGACAGGGTTTTATCAGGGGAGGGTACCAATCCAGTAGTGTGTCTTAGTGTGGGAGGAAACTACATAGGTAAGGTTAGGAGTGAGGAACTTTTCAAGAGGTATAGGAAGGCCGGTTGGCCTGTGCATGGCAGCTCCTGTCGAGAGTTACTACCACTCTCTATCATCCATGAATCTATCTAGCCTCCTTTTGAAACTTTCCAGAGTTCCCGCACTTACTACAAAGTTGCTAAGCTTGTTCCACTCGTCCACCACCCTATTTGTGAACCAGTTTCTTCCTATCTCCCTCCTAAACCTAAACTTATCCAACTTGAATCCGTTGCTCCGAGTCCTATCCTGCTCGGATATTATAAGAACTTTATCTATGTCCCCTTTATTGATTCCTTTCACCCACTTAAATACTTCTATCATATTTCCCGGCACTCTTCGTCTTCCTAGGGAATGCAAGTTAAGTTTCTTTAACCTATCCTGATATGGAAGGTTTCTAAGTCCCGGAATCATTTTTGTCATTCTTCGCTGCACCGACTCTAGTGAATTTATATCCATTCTATAATAGGGGCACCAGAACTGGACCGCATAATCGAGGTGCGGCCTGACTAGCGCAAGATATAGTTGCACTCTTGTTACTTACACTTCTAGATATAAAACCCAATACTCTGTTTTCCTTATTTCGAGCATTAACGCACTGTTTTCTAGGCCGTAGGTCCGGGCTTTAAAGTACCCCGAGGTCTCTTTCACAAGTCGACTTCTCTAGGTTGATGTTGTTAAGGCTGTATACATTATAAGTATTTGTTCTTCCAATATTAAGTACGTTGCACTTGCTGGTGTTGAATTTCATTTGCCATTTTTCAGACCACCCCTGCAGTTTATTTAGATCCTCCTGTAATGCATTTGCATCCTGCCCTGAATTAATTTGCCGCCCTATTTTGGTGTCATCCGCAAACTTGCTTATGTCACTGCTGATCCCAGTATCTATATCGTTTATGTAGATTATGAACAAGAGCGGACCTAGTACTGACCCCTGGGGAACCCCACTGGTTACACGGCCCCACTCAGATTTAACACCATCTACGCTGACCCTCTGCGTTCTATCGGTGAGCCATGTTTTTATCCAATTTATAACTTTCCCCTCGATACCATGAGCCTTAATTTTTCTCAGAAGCCTCTGATGCGGTACTCTGTCAAATGCATTGCTAAAGTCTAAGTAAATAACATCGTAATTTTCGTCATTATCTACTACCTCGAAGACTTTCCTAAAAAACGTTAGCAGATTTGTTAGACAAGATTTTCCCTTTGTAAACCCATGTTGAGAGTCGTAGATTAATTTGCTTTTCTCTAGATGCGATCGGATGCGATCTGCTATAATTGATTCAAGAAATTTCCCCACTACTGACGTCAAACTGATCGGCCTGTAATTTGACACTGATGCTCTGTCTCCCTTTTTGAATATGGGTACTACATTTGCCTGTTTCCACAAGTCTGGCACAACTCCAGTGTCTAATGATTTTGTAAATAAGTTTACGAGGGGTCCGCTAATCTGTTCCCTACACTCTTTCAAGACTCGAGAGAAAATTTCATCCGGCCCTGGGGATTTTGTTTTCTTTAGTTTATTTATCTTCTTAAGAACATCCTCTTTTCTGACAGTGATATTCTCTAATTTCTCTTCTTCCTTTCCCTTAAATATCAGTTCCACCTCTGGAATTTCATTTCAAATTTCTTCTGTGAAAACTGATAAAAAGTAGCTGTTCAATGCTTTGCTTATTTCTTCACTGCTATTTATCAATTCTCCCCTCCCTGTGTTTCAATTCATCGTCAATAAATTCAGAGTCACAAATATGCAGATATCTTAAGAACATAGCAGAAAAAACTGACATTTTGGTAGACTCCAGGCGAATCGATAAAAAGTGAATGAAACTGTCTACCTGTGTGGGCTTTCTGTATACCTTAAATTTGTAGTTTTGGCCATTTCTCATGATAAGCATATCAAGAAATGGAAGGGATCCATTTATTTCTCTTTTAATTTTGAATGTGATACTTGGAACAATATTATTAAGCTTGTCTAAAAATTCCAATGGGTCACTGTTTCTAGGCCAAAGACAAAGAACATCATCTACATATCTATACCATGGAGGAATAAAGTCCACTATATTGGGTAGTAATCTAGACTCAAAAAACTCCATATAAATACAGGCTAGAGGAGCAGAAAGACAATTACCCATGCTCATACCAAATATTTGCTTGTAGAACTTCCCATTTGCTCTAAACACATTGTCAGTTGCGCATAACTCTATCAATTTGAGGAAAGTATCATGTTCAATAGTTAAATCTAACAGTTGTAATTTATCTTTAAGAAATGAAAGTAGGTCTTTCACAGGTACTCTAGTGATAAACTCAAGAAACACAATGAACCTTGCGAATTAATAAGTTTTGATGTAAATTCACTCTATCATCCATGAATCTATCCAGCCTCCTTTTAAAACTCTCCAGCGTTCCAGCACTTACTACAAAGTTGCTCAGCTTGTTTTACTCGTCCACCACCCTATTTGTGAACCAGTTCCTTCCTATTTCCCTCCTAAACAGTTCACTAATGATATTCACAAGGAAATACTGTTTTTTCTATTTGCTTATGTAACAAATTTTGAGAATAATATGGATATTTATTACTAGTGTTAATGTATGGTGACGTGAAGTTGAGGTAGTTCCCGAGCAGCCTGTTACGGTAAGGCCGGTTCTCCACCGTGCCGTACTCCTACCACCTATGGATCCACCTGTACACTGTGGAGAGGCTGACTCTGGCCTTCAGAGAAATCCTCCTTGCTGACATGCCATCCAGCCACATCCTTATGTTCTTTGCTCGGTCAGCTAACACGGCTGGATTATTAGGTATTAGCTTGTCCATTGGGTTGACTGTCAAGCAAAAGCATATGTCAGCATCTGGTATTTTTTACTAAATTTGTAAAAGTATTTGAAAAACTTTGTATCTTTATATATTTAATCGTTATTTTTTGTAATCAATAGCATATAACTAGAAAGTTCTGGGTATATAGATAAATAAAGTTTCTGATTCTGAATGGAAGTCTAAGTATTACTAAATATTAATCACATTCTTGTCGTTATCACGGTGCCTGTATGTTGTGTCAAATTCTCGGAAACAAATTTTAAGATGCGAGTACGTTTTTACAGACAGTGAACTACAAGGACCGAAACCTTAGAAAAGAATATAATCTCAATTTATTTCACTGCATATTGTTCCACATGTGTAAGTCAAAGTTAGTAACACTTCTCTCATATATATATATATATATATATATATATATATATATATATATATATATATATATATATATATATATATATATATATATACAACAAAATATTTTAACACAGACATGGCACTATGCTCTTCTTACCATTTAGGGTCACTGAAGAAATGCTGTTCAAAAATTAACGTCAGGTAATAATACTTAGACTGGTAACCTCTCGACTCTGCGGTCTGAGGAGAATGTTCGGTAAAAAGCGCATGCCACATCCTTAGATTCATACGTCAAGCAGAATTTTCCGTATCAAATCCTATAGGATTTGATAGGGAAAATTACAGTAAATGTGATATGCTATCAATAACAAAAATATATATTTACTCATTGAAACTCCATAAAATAATGAGTTATTGTAAGGACAGTGTGCAAGGAATTAAATAAAAATATACATTATACGAATTTTCATACAAACCAAAACGTAAATATAAAATTATATTGGAAATCAACCGATCTCCCGTGATAGGTTTCTTTGATACCTTATATAAACGCGCTTATTTTTATTTAACATTCAAAACGTAGATCAAGAAACTAAAAAATAATGATTATGGTCTATTTGGATTTAAAATTTTTACGTTAGATAATACCTTTCCCATTACAATTATTCGATTACCAAACAGGGAGGTACTACCGCCTGGGAAGATATTGGAAGTATAATGTGTTGTCTAATGGTAGACCCTGCTGCCATATGGCATCACGAAAATTGTGACCAAGTCCCAGGTTGCTGATCTGGACTTTCTGCCTCATTTACACACAATTACAGGGTCTCAATTGTTTCTCTTACCATTGACAACACAAACATATGATCTTTTTTATTTTATTTTGTTATGGTTCTTTATTATTATTATGCAGTTATTATTGTTATCATTATTATTTAATTTTTGTTTTTGTATTTTTTTTAATTTTACTCATCTGAATTATTATTATTATTATTATTATTATTATTATTATTATTATTATTATTTTGTTTTTATTATTATTACTTAATTTTCGCACCCCAGGTCCCGATGTGGGTCAGTGACCTGTGCCCGGGCAGGCTAATCCCCGAAAAAAAAAAAAAAAAACAGCCACCGAATGGCGGATGAAAATAGTAGCTTAGGCTGACTAATTGTGCATAAATGTACTACTACTACTAATGATAATAATAATGATAATAATAATGACGATAATTATAATAATAATAATAATAATAATAATAATAATAATAATAATAATATTAATGATAAAAATAATAATAATAATAATAATAGTAACACTAATAATAATAATAATAATAATAATAATGTCATCTACCCGTTCATTATGATTATTAATTATATCGTTAAGTTAAAAACTGGAAATATAATATTTCTTAGTCTATTTTCTATCTTATTTTTTTTACTGTCGGTGAATACTGAACAAATTCTATCACAAGAATCAGTAAAACAAGAAGAAGATGAGCATCCCCCAAAAAAGGTCTAAGATCACAAATGTTGAACACGAATTGACGAAGAATAACACTCTTGAAGCCGAGAAGAAAACAATAGTATATCTTTAATATTTTATTATTCTCTTTTAATTACAATGTAACACCAAACATATAATCTTCCTATTTTATTGCGTCAAGCACATTCTTCAGTACAGGCTACTCAGGATGATAAGAACCCTTGACAATAAGAACAGAATTGACTATAAAGCTAATAATATTCAGTGTGAAGAACATAAATATACTGTATGTTACTGAGCTGTAGTTGTGGAATATAATAGAAATTACATCCGATAGTGCGTTTTTTCCCAGCTGAGAAGAGTTGCCCCGCCCCTTCCTCAAGAGTTACAGCTTATTGGCTGTTGCAAATCTGTCCGATTTCATCCTGAAGTAATGATGTATTTCTAAATGAGTTTATTCATAATCGTTCGGATGACCGTTTTTGATGAGAAAGATATTTAGCTAAATTATTTAAAGATACATTCATTACTTCAAACATGAGCACGTACGAAGTTTATCAGAAATCTTTTACATCAATTAACTGTTAAACTGTGGTAGCAAATTCACGCTGTAACTCTTGAGGAGGGGAAAGGGCATTTCTTCTCAGCTTGGAAAGTATAGTTAAAACAAATAATCTCTAACCCCTCTCCTTCCTGAAGGTCGAGTAAATATATCATAAAAGACATTTAACAACTCACTTGAAAGCAAATTCAAGTTATATGTCTTACCAAGCAGGTGTTATTGTGACCCCATTATGTCAACCAAAGTATACCCTTCCAGTTTTAAAGATTCGCAAAGGGACATAACTTTGACAAGAAGAGACAGCCGGCAACGACCTCCCCCACCAAGCTGAGCAAAGCCGCACTGAAGCCCAGAAACAATAGATAGAAACCGCTCTGAAGGTGATGCAGGCCGAGCGCCACCTCTCTGCTGTCATCCTGTGGAATACATCATACTCATTTAAAAAAATGTATATATATATATATATATATATATATATATATATATATATATGTATATATATATATATATATTTGTAACCGGTCGGAATATATTTATATATATATATAATATATATATATATATATATATATATATATATATATATATATATATATATATATATATATATATATATATATATATTTGTAACCGGTCGGAATTAATGGAATTTTATTCTCACTTGACTTGGGGTTTATTATTTATTTTTAGATGGTAATTGCAGTGGAAGCGCCCCTTGGAGAAAAAAACCCGAACCAGCACAAAAACACTTAAATTTACTAACAAAAATGAATTCTCCGTGACCCGAGGAAGGATGGCATCTGTGATCGGGATGAATGAGACACACTGTAAAATTTAGACACTTCTATTCCCTCCAACACTACAGACACAATCAATAATGGTACACCAACATATGCCCACCTCTTAGCCTGGCTTAAGACAATACACTGGGGAAAAAAAGTTATACAAGATATTGAAATTATTAGAAACTTAGAAAATGCCTCATTAGACAACAATAAATTCAAAGTATTAAGAAATGTTGCTTGCGCACATGAACAGGCCTTCAGGGCTTTCAACAAAATAATATCAACCACTGAGAAAATGGTATAAAAAATAAGAATTTATTAGCTCCACCATGAATAGGCCTTCAGGTCACTCAATAAAATTATGTTACACCAACAGATGCACACCTCTTAACCTGGCCTTAAGGGCTACACTGGGGAACAAAGGTTTTACATGATATTGAAATTATAAAGAAATACTAAATGCATTAAAGGAACTGAATCACAGAATCACTTACAACAGAAAGGAGGTTCAAGGAGGAACCTCATCTGAAAACAGTTCCCTCATTCTCTGGCATCAATTAGTGACACAAACATTAAAAAAAAATACTCTCAAAATTATTTTAGAGATATTAACTACACACAGCAAGACAATAGCAGACACTGAATATATATCATCACTATAACTGAGTCCACCAATACCCATGAAAACATGTTCCTTAACCTCACACATAGATTCCCCATGCACCCGTATTTTCTTAAGGCACAACCAAGCAGACACCCGTAGTTTAAAGCACAAACAAGCAGACACCCGTAGTTTAAAGCACAAACAAGCAGACACCCGTAGTTTAAAGCACAAACAAGCAGACACCCGTAGTTTAAGGCACAAACAAGCCCTTCTCAACCTTGGAAAATGTACCTTTCAGTTCCACTTGACTCCTGGTCTCAGTGTGTGACCATTCATTCACTCAGCTGGCCTCATTTTACACTCAGCACATCCATGAAACGGAAGGGAGTGAGCAAATCAGACCTTGTTTAGTTGAGGGGAGCTTTAGCTTCCCGTTAGTAAAAGGTTTTCACTAAACTGCTTGAAGATATGTGATATTGTGGGCCGAGGTAGAGGAGATCTGATGACCCCAAACGATCGTCAAACAGGGACAGACGATGGTCCCACGTCGTTAGTCGTACACCCAGACAGCTGGTTTCACTCCAATTCTCACCATACTGAACAGCGTGGGCTCAACTCAGGTGAGTGGACGTTTTATACCGTCAGTGGACGTTTCATACCACGTGGGCTCTACAGAACCCTGCAACAATCCCGGTCTGTTAGCTATTGTCTCACATTACCGTCACTCACTCATTGTTTGCTCCTACCGCCCTATCTAGCTCTGTCTGAGATTGAATAAAACTCACTTGTTAATACTGATGTTAAATGATCGAAGGAAACCAGTTCACCTGGTCGTCTCTCCTGGGTACAACGCAAGGGTGGTCCTGCTAGATTGACCCCCTCTCACGACTCACCAACCCATGCTCTCCTACAAAGCGTCAGTCTGACGGAGTGACTTATTTACCAGACGACTAACAGCTTAAATATGACGCACGCAACATTTTCAGACTGGGAAACGATCTATAATCATTTTTAACTTAATAACTGATATTTTTATTTCATAATTTGCATCCAAATGATGTGGCCAGAGTATACTTAACATTATATGGGCGCAGTTTCCCGGAGTTCTCACTACGGTTGAGGAAGTGCTGTCCTCTCTCAGATGACCTTGAAAAACTCAGTATCGCCAGGACTCGAACCCTCGACCTTATGCGTGTGACCCAGTGAACGCTACCACCTTTGCCACAAGGACACTAAAAGCAATCCTAGACTATATCTTGAAGTCCGCGTGCTACATGGACTAAATGAAGGTACCTCGTGTTTCATACTAGCTGGATTCAGTAAAATGCTACTCCCACCATATAAGTGGCACGGGCAATCCCCATTGGAGGTTCACGGCGCCATCAGCTCGATGAACAGGCTTTGTGTGAAATATAGCAAAGGCTAGGATTGCTTTTAGTGTCCTTGTGGCATGGCGGTAGCGTTCCCTGGTCACACTCATAATGTCGAGGGTTCGAGTCCTGGTTGGTGAGGTCGTTGATTATATGTTGAAGTCCGCTTTCTATATGGACTAAATGAAATTTATATATTAGGTGAACTAGTATGTGACCATCCCCAAGATAACCAGCTCTTACCTACCAAATTTTAGTTTTCTATCTTTTAAGGTACGGAAAAGCAATAGAGCCAGAGGAATGTCTTACCGTCATTGGCTGGCCCCCTTTTTCGGCCTCAGATGCCTCATCCCTGGTCTTCTTGACGTGCCTGGCAATTACGTCATCAATCCAGTAGCTCATAATTCCAGTGTCTCCCAGCCTGGCCATCAGTGTATTAAACCGAGTATAGAAGGGCGCTCCTTTCCTGGAAAAACAAAACAAAAAACAAAAAAACATGAAAAACATATTTACTATCATTATTATATACTTACAATAATAATAGTGTTGTACTGCTCTGTTGGCCTTTATTCGATAACAGGGAGCACCGAACGGCTCCTACACCATACAGACTGGAATTTCGTCTACCTCGGGGTCCTTTCATTTTATGGGGGGAAGTGTTACATGTTACAGTGCAAAGGAATACCTCATCATACCATTTTTCCAAATAAGTACATCACATGTCGTGTTTACCTATCAGCAATTTCGGCAGAGACGTTAGATAATTCAAAACTTAATATGTCTGATTATATATATATCCTAAACAATAATAAAAACACACAAAAATTGGCATAAAAAACGGGAAATAGTTTTCACCCAACAATGTTCATTATCTAGAGCTTTGATTTCCAGTACCTCAGCATAGTAATCCAGAGAGGGAATACTTGTTGCATACTAGGCTCTTGACTCTTGCCTGAGGAACTCGAGGGAGTCTCCAAACAGACACATACTCCATAATAATATGTCTAACCTTATGAAAATTATTGGCTTAGTGCTTTACTGAATGGTTAGTCAGCAACTAAAAAATTGAGGGATTTTTTCCCCACTCATATTTACCAGAGCAAAAAGTTGTTATACCAAAACACGGATTAATACTCTGAACCTACATATTAAGTAAAATACTAATTACTAGATTTGTTTAAAGATTTGTTTCCATTTCCCATGTTGAATATGATGAATATTAAAGAGCATATAATTTAAGGAACAAAAAGGTATCTCTGTACCAGTGTGTCAGCTTTAGGCCTATGGTTGATAAATTTTCTAGAAATAAAGGCTTATAGCGAATTTCATATACTGAAAATATAAATAAGAACTTCGTCATTATCACTCACGATGATGATAAAATTCCAGATGTGATGTGGATTACAGTATCTGAATGTAAAAAAATGATGACCTCATTGTAGAAAGTCCTTAACTCCGGAAGAAAGTTCTGATGTAAATCTAGTTACTGTATCTCTTTCAGTATACATTTTCTAATGAATCGGAGGAAAAAAACAACATTGTTCTGAGATTAAAGACAAGTTTAACATAAGTTATCCAAGGAGCATGGAAATATGTTACATATTTGTATGAAATGCGCAAGAACTGCCCAAAATAAAAGTAATCATGTGAGCCAGTAGAGGTTGTGAGTATGATTATGTGCAAATAGTTATAATCAGGAAGTGCAATATGCTTAGCAGCCTTAGTTTACTTTAGTTTTGTTATCATTTACTTGTCATGTTCAAAAGTTCGCACCTGAATTCATATCCAGTTGCCTTACTTGTGCATGATAAGTTTTATAATATACGAATCACACCTGAAGCCCCATCCATAGTCTGGTAAGGAATAGACTCCTCTCTGGCTTATGTAGAAGGGTGTCTGGCCTCGGGCGTCAGTGTAATGAGAGGCGACAATTACGGTGAGGTGCTTCACCATGCTGATGAAAGTGTAGCCACCCTCCTGCACATTCAACAGTCCCTCTTGCCAGTCCAAAACCTAGTTCAAAGTTTATAAATGGTGTACTAAAGCTCATATATACGGAATGCAGTTTATAATTATGCCAGAATAATAAAGATTGCCATCTAACAGGTGCAGATATAATTTGGTTGATATGAAAATATACGAGAACTACAGGTATATCATGAAATTCTAAAATACTGTACGTTTGTGAAGATTATGAAAATCAATATATAGTCTAGTCAACCAAGGAAATTTCGAGGCCTAATCTATCACAAATTACAGTAGATTTTGTTTCTTCACTGTATATTTCCAAATGGTTTAAGAAATGCCATTAAAATTCCACCAAAATCAGCCCTGAAGAAATATGCCTAATTTGTAAAAATCTCTGATGACCACCACACTTCCTCTGCGTAAGAAATATGGCTCTATATTAGCTATTATATGAGCTTATTGGGTGATTTTAATGTTGCTATGTTGTTTTCGGTTATAGGAACACTGTTTCAAGTCACGTATTGATCAGAAGTCTCTTTCATTAGCACAAGTGCACGTGGCTGCCAAAATGTATCTAAATATGTTGTGTCATAGTTTTTACATTGTAGTTTAGGGTGATCATAAACTGGTTATATCGATTTAGAGACTACTTTTTCATGGAACTGCTATGAAATATTAATTTTTGCATTAAGGAAATACTTCAGGTCAGGAATTTCACTTCCAATAGTCAGTTAAAACTGCAAAAATAATGCAGCAATTAGCGATAAATGACCAGAAGAAAAAGTTGGTAACACTGTGTACAATAAAATCCTTATTTATAATCTGAATTGTAGATGTTGTATGTACCTCTTTTATTCATCAATTTAATTTTAGTGTTCAAATTACTTTGAACTGATGAATTTAATAAAAATATATTCATAATTTGCAGTGTGATGAAACAGAACAGGAACGACAGAACCGAGTGACCCAAAGGAGCATAAAAAAAAAGCTTGACATTCTCGCAAGTTAGTGACCAACATTCAGCGTAGAAAGTCTCATAATTCTTAAAGCGCTGCTAAGCTTTAGTTACGTTAAAGGATATGTTGAAAGTTTTCTCTGGAGATCATCAAAGCAGAATTGGCTGAAAATTGGGAACTGCATATTCAAGTGTTAGTTACAAGACTAGAGAGGCCATCTTGAGATTATATCTTGCACTTGTGAGACCACACCTGGATTACGCAGTTCAGTTCTGTTCACCGTATTACAGAATGGATATAGAATCCTTGGAAGGAATCCAGAGGAGAATGACAAGACTAATCCCGGGCATTAGGAACCTTGAGTACAGAGACAGGTTAAAGCATCTTAATTTGCACTCCCTCGAGAGACGTAGAGCGAGGGGCGACATGATAGAGGTGTATAAATGGAAGTCAGGGCTAAACAAAGGGGACATTACAAAGGTACTCAAACTATCCAACCAGGAGCGAACTCGAAACAATGATTTTAAATTAGACAAATTTAGATTTAGGAGCGAAATAGGTAAACACTGGTTTGGTTGAATGGAACACGTTACCAAATATCATCTTTAACTCGAATACGCTGGATAGCTTCAAACATAGGTTGGATGCTTATATGAGCAATGGGGGATGGGTGTAAATGGGACTGACCAGTATGGGCCAATAGGCCCGCTGCAGTTTCCTCCATTCTTATGTTCTTATGTTCTTATGTTATCACTGCGTTTCAGCAACTAAGTTTCATAAGCGTGTAACTAGGTTAGTAGTTACATTAGTCCATCAACAGTTAACAATTATGAGAGATATTTATGTTTTGGAAGATTTTTAATATGACATTTAGAAGCCATTTTTGAAATGCTTAATGGCGCTAATATGATATAAATTTGTGACGGGTCTATCCTTAGTTTGACCAGACTAATAAGAATCAGTTAGAAATATAATATAAGATATTCAGTAACACGTCAGACTGACCTCCATCTCTTGATAAACCTTCTTCACCACAGAGTCTGTATGTTTTGTAAAGTAATCGTAAGGTACCCCTTTCAAATTCCAGGTTTCGATACCCCATTTCCAGTTGGATCGTTCTACCATGTCCTCAAAGGTATCTAGGGGTAAAGACTTCCCCTGTACAGTAAGGTGAGCGATTAGAGACGACCGGAACCCCGTTGTGATGACCAGACAGAACACAAGCCACCACCCCACCAATACCTGTACAAAGAATACAGGTATTTTACAAGATAGCTAAGGATAAGGTGATGATGAAGTTGTCACCATCGGTTCTCATACAATGACTACCAGCAAGTGCAACAATGTCAGTAATGGATATTATTGATCATATAAAAGTTTATCATTGCTGAAAATAAAAGAATGTGAACTGGACAGAAGATAAAGTATCAACTAGTGGTATGAACTTACCAACAGTAGTATGACAAAAGTGTGTGTTTCGTCGTTCCCTTGTGAGCATTACCTTTCCTGAATCGTTGTCGGAAGGGACGGAGGGCGGCTGCTCCAGCAGTGCACCCCAGCTGTACAGGAGGGCTGTGTTGAACGTGACACCATGACCTCTCGCAAACCATCTCCATGCTCCCTGCAGTACCCACAAAAGGACGCCCCACACCAATACGCTCGTCAGCAGTGCTATCCACAATTCTCCTGGAGAGGGCTGAGATTTAATACAGTATTCGTTTCGAATATGATCATGTGGAAATAACTACAGTAATGAAGTACAGTTCATTTGATTTCCTATCTTCCGGACACTTCTTTCACCGCCTCATCTCTTTTTTATATGATTTTCTTATTCTCTGCGTTCAAACTACCCCATTTAATGTTCTCAATCACGCTATTTCTGCTACATGTAATAAGCTTCTCTCCTGTATCCATCGTCTAAGCTTCACACTCATAAAATGACATCGCCTCCACCAGAACCCAGTCCATCCCTATCTTTGTTTCTTTCAGTGCGGTCCTCTCTATGTGTGTGTATCAATCGATGAACCCTGACTTTCCTGTACATGAAGTAAACACCAAGAAAACTATTATAAATATGGTACATAGAATTTATTTCAGTCAGTTTTGTGTGAGTGGACACTCCTTGGCAGTATATACGGGTAGATGGAAATGGCGGTGTCGAGGTTGCCTTCGGTAGGGGAGCAGCTGTGTCTGTGCGGGGCCATACAAACAAAACAGCACGTTGTGTAGTCATAAGAACATAAGAACATAAGAAAGTGGGATACTGCAGGAGGCCGACTGGCCCATACAGGGCAGATCCCTTTCACACCCATCCCAGCACTTCCATGTGCCTATCCAACTTCGTCTTGAAGCTCCCTAGCGTCCCCGATCCTACTATAGCACTCGGTAGCCTATTCCACATATCCACAACTCTATTACCAAACCAGTTCTTGCCTATATCCTTTCTGAATCGGAATTTATCTAATTTAAAGCCATTTGTTCTAGTTAATTCGTTATTACTGACCTTCAGAACATCTTCCATTTTACCCTTGTTAATCCCACTTACCCACTTGAACACCTCTATCATATCTCCCCTAACTCTACGCCTCTCTAATGAATGCAAGCCTAAGCTTTTCAGTCTTTCTTCATATGGAAGGTTTCTAATATTATGGATCATTTTTGTCATTCTTCTTTGTACTCTCTCCAAAGAATCTATGTCCATTCTATAATAAGGACACCAGAATTGAACCGCATAATCCATGTGTGGCCTCACTAATGCTAGGTAAAGTTTCAAGATAACGTCAGCAGTTCTGTTACTCACACTCCTAGATATGAACCCAAGAATCCTGTTTGCCTTATTGCGAACGCTAATACATTGTTTTCTATGTTTCAAGTCGTTGCTAACAAATACACCTTGATCTTTTTCACAATCTGAGTTTTCTATTTCCGTGTTACCTAGTTTATACTTAACGTTTGTATTCGTCTTCCCTATCTGTAGTACCTTGCATTTATCAGTATTAAAATTCATTTGCCAGTCTACTGACCACTCATGTAAGGTATCTAGATCTCTTTGAAGGTGTTCAAAGTCACTGTCTGAATTTATCACTCTCCCCATTTTGGTATCATCTGCAACTTTACTAATCCTACTAGTTATACCTAAATCAAGATCATTAATGAATATAACAAACAGCAGAGGGCCTAATACAGATCCCTGGGGAACTCCGCTTTTGACCGCACCCCAGTCTGACTTTGATCCATTTATGCTGACTCTTTGTTTCCTACCAGTTAACCATGACCTAATCCATTTTAATAATGATCCACCTATTCCATGTGCTTCTACCTTCCTTATCAATCTCTCATGAGGGACTCTATCGAATGCTTTACTGAAATCTAAATAAATTATATCATATGACTTATCATTATCTACCGCTTCATATACTTCTGAGAAAAAGCTAAGCAAATTTGTGAGACAAGAACGTCCCTGGGTGAACCCGTGCTGAGAAGAATGAATTAAGTTGAATGTTTCAAGGTGGCTTCTGATTTTTGTAGCAATAACTTGCTTATGATTGACGTGAGACTAATGGGACGGTAATTTGATGCAATTGATTTATCTCCTTTTTTGAAAATCGGAACTACATTTGCAAGTTTCCAAGCTTCTGGCACTAGGCCCGATTCTAATGACTTATTAAATAAAACTGCTAATGGATTACTCAACTCATCTCTACATTCTTTTAATATTCTAGCATATACCTCGTCTGGACCAGGCGATTTATGAGGCTTCAGTCCTGCCCCATGACTAGGTGTGTGTGTGTGTGTGTGCATAGTTGCAATTTTACATCGATGGAACAACTTCTCTCTATTCTTAATAGCTTAAGTTCTGTATGTGAAGCGCTATTCATAAGATTGTGTCCATTTTTACCAAGTCGTCTGTTACAGATGTTTAATCGTGCACATTTCATTCCTGTATTTGTATGTATTTCATTTATGTGTTTCTGGTTTTATAATCCTATCCAGGAACACATTATTTTTTATTTTTTTTTAAATGTTCTGGTTTCGATTTATATTCTTTGTGGACCATAAACTTAGACAGTTTTCATTTAATGATTTATATGAATTTATTTATACAAATTACATTTTTGTGGTCAATAAACTTATCCATTTCTATACACGTCTTAAGTCACCTTCTATTTCTTTGGTCCCGCTTCATTTGCTATATACTGTACTGTATATAAAAAAAAACATCTTTCCTCGTGTGTTTCCTTCTTAGTACCGTTCTCTACGTATTATCAACGCATCACTTTTGTTCTCATTCCTCATCAACTTTCTCTTAGTAAACCCCCTTCCACACTCATTTACTACCATTTATGGCATTAAGCATATTTTTTACCCGTTTATTTTCATTATTTTCCATATAAATTTTCTCTCTACTGTTTCATATGTTCTTTCTAAATCCATAAATACCACAAAACAATTCTCTCCATTCCCTACAGACAATTCTTACTCATGATGCTCTTTTACGCAAAATCTTGATCCAAACATCCAATTCCTTATCTGAAACCGCTCTGCTCTTTTGCATAATTATCTCAATAAGGGCTTACATATATTTTCCCTTGATACCGGAAACTACACATACTTTCATTCCTTTGATTATCTTCGTTATATCTTGTAATATAATATGTATGCTCTTGTTGTTCGTTATATCAACATTACACCTCATTTACTCAAATCATCAGGTGTGATCACAACCACTGTTGAATGTACAGCCTCCCACACTTCCATCTGCTACAGTCAGCGTTGTCAATCCGCGTCTCCAAGAGTTGAGAACCACGGGAGTATGAACCTGCTTCCAAAACATTCGCTCGTGACGTGGAGTGAGTAACCGGGGGCCAGTGTGTGATGGTCTTGAGTCGGTGAAGAGGGTAGGAGTGGAGGTGGACTGGAGGAATTGTGTGGCTAGCAAGACTGGACTTTTTATTATTTAAAAACATATAATAAGTTAACCTGTGGCTAAATACCATGATTCACTCATACTGGCTGTGAACTAATATTATTTACTCATTCTTGCTTTGTGCAACCAGTCACCAGAACAGAACCTCATATAAACTACTGTATATTCACACCACACACATGATAATGACCAAGAGTAGTCACACTTTCTGTAACACGTGTTATGATATCTGTGTCAGCTTCCCCTGCCCTAATTACAGGGAAAAGGGGAAATTAATCCACCGCACTATGCATCAGAGGCCATGTAGCGCTGCTCTGAGAAGGGAGAACACTACCTCTCCCACCTGGGGCGTCCTGGGTCTAAATCTTAGCGGGAGTTTTATTTGCCTTAATGACCCTTGTGAATTTGATAGGTGTTAACCTGTATTTTAAGTAATTAAGCGTGACAGAGCCTAACTACAGGAAACTACTGATATTTGTTTAATGAATATACATGACGTTAGCCTTAGACCACGTAGGACAAGGGAATTAAAAGTCTTGCTTAATTCATAGTTTTGTCAAATAACACAAAGATTATGCTACGAGGTGTAATATGGTTGTCATATATTTAAGAAACAATAGACTAATATACATGACAGTCTACAGTGGTGTATAGGTTAGCCATTAGCCGGCCGTGGCCAGACTCAATGGTTACTGCGTGAGATAAATAAACACTGACAATATAAGTTGCCATATATGTAAAACATTTAAATATTCCTAATTCATTCAAACAGGCTGAGGGCAGCCTATGCCAGCAGTGGCGTGTGCTGTATAGTTAGGGAGGAAGGTATGCTTTAATTACCATATGGATAGGCTAGCATAATTATTTTTCTTGGTAAAAACTTTCAAATGATACCACTATATTTGCTGAAATTTGGTGAGGAATCCAGAAAGCACCGATTCACTTAAGAATAACTTAAATGAAGCATATTTGTATTGTCATTTAAAGAAAACTTCCGAGAGTTAAGAAAGGTAAGAAATCCACTTAGATCTAACCACGCTGCTCTACCTGGTATGGTTCACCACTGCCAGGCGTAGATGTTGCTTTGATTCGCACTCTATCCTATACCTAAATACAGTTGTTTAACACCAGCATATTTTTCAGTGAATATTACAATTAATTAAGTTTACCCTCCATAGTAATGACTGGCCATAAAAACTTTCCCAGTGCGCAATTTTGTACACCACAGGCAAATGTAGTACCCATATTCAAAAAGGGAGACAGAGCATCAGCGTCAAATTACCGGCCGATCAGTTTGACGTCATTAGTGGGGAAATTTCTTGAATCAATTATAGCAGATAGCATCCGATCGCATTTAGAGAAAAGCAAATTAATTTACGACTCAACATGGGTTTACAAAGGGAAAATTTTGTCTAACAAATCTGCTGACGTTTTTTAGGAAAGTCATCGAGGTAGTAGATAATGACGAAAATTACGATGTTATTTACTTGGACTTTCGCAAAGCATTTGACAGAGTACTGCATCAGAGGCTTCTCAGAAAAATGAAGGCTCACGGTATCGAGGGGAAAGTTTTAAATTGGATAAAATCATGGCTCACCGATAGAACACAGAGGGTCGGCGTAGATGGTGTTAAATCTGAGTTCATAATCTACATAATCTACATAAACGATCTAGATACTGGGATCAGCAGTGACATAAGCAAGTTTGCGGATGACACCAAAATAGGCCGGCAGATTAATTCAGGGCAGGATGCAAATGCATTACAGGAGGATCTTAATAAATTGCAGGGGTGGTCTGAAAAATGGTAAATGAAATTCAACACCAGGAAGTGCAGCGTACTTAATATTGGAAGAACACATACTTATAATGTATACAGCCTTAACAACATCAACCTAGAGAAGTCGACTTGTGAAAGAGACCTAGGGGTACTTGTAAGCCCGGACCTACGGCCTAGAAAACAGTGCGTTAATGTTCGAAACAAGGCAAACATAGTATTGGGTTTTATATCTAGAAGTGTAAGTAACAAGAGTGCAGAGGTCTTATTGCAACTATATCTTGCGCTAGTCAGGCCGCACATCGATTATGCGGTTCAGTTCTGGTGCCCTTATTATAAAATGGATATCAATTCACTAGAGTCGGTGCAGCGAAGAATGACGAAAATGATTCCGGGACTTAGAAACCTTCCATATAAGGATAGGCTAAAGAAACTAAACTTGCATTCCCTAGAAAGACGAAGAGTGCGGGGGGATATGATAGAAGTATTTAAGTAGGTGAAAGGAATCAATAAAGGGGATATAGATAAAGTTCTTATAATATCCGAGCAGGATAGGACTCGGAGCAACGGATTTAAGTTGGATAAGTTTAGGTTTAGGAGGGAGATAGGAAGGAACTGGTTCACAATTAGGGTGGTGGACGAATGGAACAAGCTTAGCAACTTTGTAGTAAGTGCTGGAACACTGGAAAGCTTCAAAAGAAGGCTAGATATATTCATGGATGATAGAGAGTGGTAGTAACTCTCGACAGGAGCTGCCATGCACAGGCCAACCGGCCTATTGCAGACTCCTTATTTTCTTATGATCTTATGTTTAATAGACACAACACAACGATCCACGGCGGCCATTCCCTATGGTCACTAACACGAGCACTTAGGGGCACAGCCAAACTATGAAATACTCTACCTTCTTCTGTGTTTCCATTCTCTTATAATCTGTCTACCTTTAAAAAGCTGGTTTTCCGATATCTTCGCTGTGTAGAGTAATATAACCATTTCCTTTTCTCTTTTTAATTTCTTTCTATTCATATTGTTTCAACCCCCCCCCCCCCCCCCCAGGCTTTGTTGGGAGTTGTTGATCTGTGCCCGGGTGGGCTAATCCCCGTAAAAAAATAAATACGATACCTCATTATTCTCTTTCTTACGCTTTAGCTGGAGATGTTTTACCTTGGCCGTCTCCCATCCCTGTTGCCACCTTTCACTCCTACCCTCCTCACCCCCCCCCCCCCCCCCACTAGCTCGTCACCCTCCTCACCCAACCCCCTCTCCTTCCCCCACCCCACGTCACGAGTGACCGCTTCGGATGCGGGTTTGCTCTCCTGTTGTTCACAACTTGGAGATGAGGATTGACAACAGGAAACATTGACATTGAGCTAGTGAATCTACCACATTCAGGACATTTACTTAATAGCAATAATGTAAAGGAACTACATTATACCTTTTTGGAAGGTCTATATCTGGGTAAAACACTCTATAAACTGGAGGAGTGAACGATTCGGACGCGGGTTCATACTTGTACTCTCTAGTTTCACAACTCTCGGAGATTAGGATTGACAATGCTGACTGTAGCAGGTGGAAGTGTGGGAGTGTGTCATATATTTGTATTTGTTTGTTTGTGAATGTTTTTAAATTAGATTCTCTTAGCTGAGTCAAAGGAAGTAATATATACCAAACTACTTTACCCCTCAACACCAAAATAAATAAATAAATAGAAAAATAAATGAAATAGACCGAGGACTTGGGTTCCAGAAATTATGAGACAATACCTTACATGAACCTTATAATTACTGACACTGACTCATATCCCCATCAATCAGGTCCTCCTGGGCATTTTTATTGGCATTATGGCATACACTAACCTTAACTGTGCCACGAGATTATAGAGACATGGAGATAGCTTTATGTAATTTCTTTTTGGAAGCTTTAGACTGTTCATAGACGATCATATGTATCACCCGAATACATATAAATGAAAATTGTCATCGAAAATCTAACCTAACTTCAGGTATAATTTAGCTATCCTATGATAGTAAACGGTATCCTCAACGAAGCAGAGTAGATTTTACCACATATGAATTAAATTCCCTAAATTATGGAAATTAAAAGTTATCCCTCATCAACTTTTTAAAGCTTAATCGGCGATATCTCTATTTACTGTGTGGGGAATAAATGACACAACAAATATATTTACATCACCTGTAAAAGGTCTTATCAGTGAGAGGTGTGCGGGCAGTAGCTTAGGCGTGAGTGACAACAAGGTGAGGATGTCTGAGTCGTAGGCTTTGGCATGTTTCATCACGCGGAGGCGAGGTGCCGTCATGGATGCCATGGTACAGAAGTCCGCCTCCTCCCGCTGTAGCTGACCCATCATCCCGCTGTAATGACCATTACTCTCCCGACCCCATGACCGCTCTGGCTCTTCCCGAATTCCATATCTTAGGTTGTTTTGGTGTTTTTATTGAATGATTTAGTTCAATAGTTTCATCTGCCATACATTATATATATATATATATATATATATATATATATATATATATATATATATATATATATATATATATATATATATATATATATATAATAAAATGGAGAACCCGTGAAAATGCAAACATCATGAATAAGTTGGGTTTATTAAATTACAAACGTTTCGGAAAATAAGTATCCGTCATCAGGGCCTAGAATTTCTGACAGACAAGTTTTAAAAATCACAATAAAAACGAAACAATATTCTAAAATTTACCTTTCATAATTTTTTTAAGAGCATTATATTTTAAAACCAATAAAAATGACGGGAGACCTACGTACAAAACTAAAATCTGAAGAAAAAAATATAAAGGGGATATTACCTAAATTGAATCGAGCCATATCACAAATAGATAGAGTTACTATATAATGATGCAAGGCTTCCAATATGAGGAGGTCCGTCTCACTGTTGCTCCGGCAAAGAACTGAGAAATCAGACTGCGAAAACGGGTGGTTAAGTATATTCACCATCCCGTACACAGGCCCACTCAGTTTCACCCTTAGAAACAAATTTAAGAAACTTCTCAGTGAATTCTATCCACAAATTTTTCTTAGACTATTCTTCAAAACCCAGAGTTCAATTAAAAAATTCCTGAAGAATAAAGACACCATACCCACACACTTGCAATCCTCAGTTGTTTATCACTTTACGTGTGCTAGCTGTAGGGCAGCATATATAGGTAAAACTAAAAGACATTTGATAACTCGCATTAATGTGCACTTGAGCCGTTCCGTCCGAACAGGCCCACCAACATGACCACCCGTTTCGCAGTATCATTTCTATGTAGGTTACCCGACATTTTTATTTATTTTTAATTATAATGCTCTTTGAAAAAATATCGCAGAAGGTATATTTTACAATATTGTTCCGTTTTTATTGTATATTAACTGTAATTTTTTAAACTTTTTGTTTTTTTTCTCGGCTTTGATGATGGAAAATGATTTTCCGAAACGTTAGTAATTAAAGAAACCCAACTTTGTCAAGATGTTTGTGTTTTCCCTGATTCTCCTTTTCATTATGAAACTACGCTTTCCACGTAACAAGTCATTGCTGAATATATATATATATATATATATATATATATATATATATATATATATATATATATATATATATATATATATATATGCTGATAACCACCAGGAAAGAAGAAAACACGAAGTTCCCAAGCGCTTTCGTGTAATTCACATCTAGTCTGTACTCACCCCTGAAGATGTGAATTACACGAAAGCGCTTGGGAACTTCGTGTTTTCTTCTTTCCTGGTGGTTATCAGCATATACCTAGATCACGCACACCTACAGTGATTTACTTGCATATATATATATATATATATATATATATATATATATGTATATATATATATATATATATATATATATATATATATATATATATATATATATATATATATATATATATATATGCAAGTAAATCACTGTAGGTGCGCGTGATCTAGGTATATGCTGATAACCACCAGGAAAGAAGAAAACACGAAGTTCCCAAGCGCTTTCGTGTAATTCACATCTTCAGGGGTGAGTACAGACTAGATAGAGTAATGCAGAACAAGATGAATATATACAGAGGAGGGTGAGACCAGGTCCACAATGGTCAGGAAAAAAGAAAACACGAAGTTCCCAAGTGCTCTCGTGTAATTCACATCTTCAGGGGTGAGTACAGACTAAGGAGAAATACATAACAAGGCATATATATACAGGTATATATATATATATATATATATATAATCAACGACCTCACCAGCAAGGAATCGAACCCTCGACCTACTGGGTGTGACTAGGGAACGCTTACCGGCTAGGCCACAAGGACACTAAAAGCAGTTCTAGACTCTGTTATATTTCACACAAAGCCTGTTCATCGAGCTGATGGCGCCGTGAACCTCAATGGGAAACTGCCCGTGCCTCTTATGTGGTGTCAGTAGCATTTTACCGAATCCAGCTGGTATGTACCTCGCGTTTCATACCAGCTGGATTCGGTAAAATGCTACTGACACCACATAAGAGGCACGGGCAGTTTCCCATTGAGGTTCACGGCGCCATCAGCTCGATGAACAGGCTTTGTGTGAAATATAACAGAGTCTAGAACTGCTTTTAGTGTCCTTGTGGCCTAGCCGGTAAGCGTTCCCTAGTCACACCCAGTAGGTCGAGGGTTCGATTCCTTGCTGGTGAGGTCGTTGATTATATGTTCAAAGTCCGCGTGTTAAATGGACTAAAAATGAAGTATATATATGTACCTCGCGTTTCATACCAGCTGGATTCGGTAAAATGCTACTGACACCACATAAGAGGCACGGGCAGTTTCCCATTGAGGTTCACGGCGCCATCAGCTCGATGAACAGGCTTTGTGTGAAATATAACAGAGTCTAGAACTGCTTTTAGTGTCCTTGTGGCCTAGCCGGTAAGCGTTCCCTAGTCACACCCAGTAGGTCAAGGGTTCGATTCCTTGCTGGTGAGGTCATTGATTATATGTTCAAAGTCCGCGTGTTAAATGTAACCGGTCGGAATTTACTGGACTTGGGGTTTATTAAAGATTATAAGATGGTAATGGCAGTGGAAGCGCCCCTTTGAGAAAAATCCCGAACCAGCATAAGAACACTCAAATCTACTAAACAAAATGAATTGTCCTTGACCCGTGGAAGGATAGCGTCTGTGACTGGGATGAATGAGACACACTGTAAAATTTAGACACTTATATTCCCTCCAACACTACAAACACAATCAAATAATGGTACACCAATATGCGCACCTCTTAACCTGAATTTAAAACACTACTCTGGGGAATAAAAATTATACATGATATAGAAATTATTAGAAACTCAGGCAACAATAAATTTGAAGTATTAAGAAATGTTGCTTGCACACATGAGACAGGCCTTAAGGGCTTTCAACAAAATAATATCAGTCACTGAGGAAATGGTATTAAAAAATAAGAAATTAAATACTCTACAATGAATAGGCCTTAAGGGCTTTCAACATAATAGTATCAGTCACTGAGGAAAGGGTATTAAAAAATAAGAAATTAAATACTCTACAATGAATAGGCCTTAAGGGCTTTCAACAAAATAATATCACCCACAGGGAAATGGTATGGTGGAACGGTTCAATCGAACCCTGCACGGTCTGCTGGCCACCCTCGAGGAAGAGGAAAAGAATTGGTGGCCAGAGCATCTGCAGGCAGTGGTGTCACAATATAAAGCGACTCAGCATACCACGACAGGGATTCCCCCATTCCTTTTGTTTTACGGGAGAGAACCAAACCTGCCGTTTGACCTTAGGCCGGAAGTAGACCCGGAGCCAGTAGATGAGTGGGTGATGGTGATTAGAGACCGGCAACGAAGATTGCAGGAAGCAGTGGAGATCAATGTTCGGAGACGTAAGGAAATAAACAGAAGAAAAAGAGAAGAGAAAGCCCACGAGAGTAGCTGGGAAGTGGGCCAGGAGGTTTTGCTGAGGAACAATGTAAAAAGAGGCCGGTGTAAGCTGCAAAACCATTGGTTTGATACGAGATGGCACATTGTTGAGGTCCTAAATCCAAGGCCTGGTTTATATCGCATTGAGCCCAGTGGGGAAGAAGACCTGGAAGAGAGAGTGGAAAACCGGAGCAACTTGAAGGCTGCTCCACCCCTAAGGCATCCGGGAGACCCAGCGATGGATGAATCTAAGGATCGGGTAGATAGTGAATGGAGAGAGGAACAGCAACAGGCTTTTGAGAAACTGAAAGACAAGGTGACGCAGACACCAGTGTTGGCTTGCCCAGATTTCACTCAGGAGTTTATATTAGAAACAGATGCAAGTTTTCGTGGGCTAGGTGCAGTGCTGTCCCAGCGGAAGGAAGGCAGGTTGTCGAGGGTGAGTTGGAGGAGTCGTGAGTAGGGCAGAGGGGATTGGAGAGATGGTTAGGTCAGAGATGTGCGTTGAGTAGTGGTTGCTGTCATGAGCGGGATTGAGAGTACGGTTGTAATGTACAGGGCCTCACTAATATGGACTGGTACATTGTCAGAGGGTTGGTCTGCCGGCATGAGGTTCGGAGACGTGGACTGAGTATTGTTTTGACACTGGTTCCTCTTAGTTCAAGGGCCAGGCAAAGGAGAGCATGTTTGAAATGGACTGAGTAGTGTTTTGAGACTGGTTCCTCTTAGTTCAAGGGCCAGGCAAAGGAGAGCATGTTTGAGATGGACTGAGTATTGTTTTGACACTGGTTCTCTTAGTTCAAGGGCCAGGCCAAAGGAGAGCATGTTTGTTTTGGGCTGGTATTAATTTTGACATTGGTTCTCCAGTTAAGGGCCAGGCAAAAGGGGAGCGTGATGTTCTGGTTGGTTTTGAGTTGGGCTAGGAAGAAATGGAGTTGCTAGCTGCAAGTGGAATAGTACAGAGTTGAAGGTGGGTTCTAAGTTGTTCTCTCAGCACATGAGGACAGTGCTGTCTTTTTTAGGGGGGTCGATTGTAATATTCAGAAATTTCAAATGCCCCGCCATTAGCGATACTGAGCGTTCAAGGTCGTCTGAGGGAAGAGAGCGCTCCCCGCCCATAGAGAGAGGTTGTGGAACTAGGCCTAAGTGATATTAAATGTAATTTGCCGAATTAATAGTGATGTGATTCATAAAGTTAAGGGACTATTATTGAATTTGAAATTATTATAGATCGTTTATCAGTCTGAATAATGTTACGGGTGTCCCAAGGAGTTATTAGTTAGGCGGAAAATATGTCAGGTAGGCCTAAGCTAACGCCTTGAGAGGAGACGCGACGCTGGCTGGTCCTCAGTCACGGGGAGCATTCAGACAAACAAGACGTCCCTGCGCGTCCGTCACAGAAATAGTCACGTGGCCTAGTCACCTGTGCTGCGCTATTGCAGTATAACAAGTAAGTCTCATTCGATCTCAGACAGGGTTAGATAGGGCAGTGGTAAAGTAAACTAGAGCTAACAGTGAGTTCATTTCAGGGTTTCCGTCAGAACCCACTTGACCGGAGTTGACCGGAGTTTGACTGCGAGAGATTGACTGCCGTTTGAGACTGCCGTTGATGATTGAGGGTGGCGATTGTCGCCATTGGACCGATCAGTGTAGGCCTGTCACTGTTTAGCGGGGTGTCAAAGGATCTCTTGAGGGAATCTAGCCGTCTGGGGGCCCAGCTGACGACGGGACGATCGTTGGGTCAGCAGCTCTCCTCTACCTCGGCTCACAACACCACATGTCTCGAGCAGCTTAGTGAAACCCTCTTGCTAACGGGAAGCTAAAGCTTCTCTCAACTGTACAAGGTCTGATTGGCTCACTCCCTTCCGCTTTATGGACGCACTGGGAGTACACTGAGGCTATCTGAGTAAATTAATGGTCACACACTGAGACCATGAGTCTAGGACTCTAGGAGATACCTAGATGAACATTTTATCTCCCTTATTACGGGTGTATGTTGAGTTGGGTGGAGCATGGTTCACGAGTATTGGTGGACCCAGTAACATATTAATAATAGTGAATATATTTGGGGGTAGTTAATACCATTTCTCAGATACTGATATTATCTTGACGTGTGTAGTTTAATATTTCTTAAATAATTTTGATAGTATTGTTTTTTTAATGTTTGTGTCATTAAGTGGAACCAGAGTGATACTGTGATTTGATTCTTTTAATGCATCTAATTTTTCTTCATAATTCTGATCTCAGGTATAACCTTTGTTCCCCAGAGTAGTGGTTAAGTTTGGTTAGGAAGTGTGCATCTGGTGGGGTGATATAATTTTGTTGAGAGCCCTTAAGGCCTATTCATTGTGGAGTATTTAATTTCTTATGTTTTATTACCATTACCTCAGTGACTGATATTATTTTGTTGAAAGCCCTTAAGGCCTATTCATGGTAGAGTATTTAATTTCTTATTTTTTAATACCATTTCCTAAGTGACTGATATTATTTTGTGAAAGCCCTTAAGGCCTGTTTCATGTGTGCAAGCAACATTTTTTAACACTTCAAATTTATTGTTGCCAAAGTTTCTAATAATTTCTATATCATGTATAACTTTTATTCCCCAGAGTAGTGTTTTAAGTTCAAGTTAAGAGGTGCGCATATTGGTGTACCATTATTTGATTGTGTTTGTAGTGTTGGAGGGAATATAAGTGTCTAAATTTTACAGTGTGTCTCATTCATCCCAATCACAGACGCTATCCTTCCACGGGTCACGGACAATTCATTTTGTTTCGTAGATTTGAGTGTTATTGTGCTGGTTCGGGATTTTTCTCAAAGGGGCGCTTCCACTGCCATTACCATCTATTAATCTTTAATAAACCCCAAGTCAAGTGAGAAAATAAAGTCCAGTATATTCCGACCGGTTACATATATATATATATATATATATATATATATATATATATATATATATATATATATATATATATATATATATATATATATATATATAGTAGAGGAGGGTGAGATCAAGTCCACAATGGTCCAGTCACTAGGCAGTGACCCTACTAATCTTCAAAAGCATAGCAGCAGTCGTTAGTCAGGTCGGAGGTACTCTGGAACCTCAGATCTCGTTATGATGTCGGTTTCAACCGTCAGGTCTATGTACTTCACCCCCAAGCGTGATGCCCCTGCTCTCAACTGCCTCTTCAAACTATCAAAGTTTACCCTTCTGAAATCTGGGACTTTTGTGGAATTTTCCTTAAGGCTGCCCTGAAAATCTAACTGGAATCTAATTTCTTTGTGATCTCTGTTTGCAAGTTCGTTCCCTACCTCGACATTACTAATGAAGTTTTCTCTGTTCGACAGAACTAAATCGAGTATATTATTACCCAGGGTACTATTACTGACAATTTATCCCTGGGAGCTAAGACGCTGTGACCTTTCCTCTAGCGAGGTCAGAAGACAACTTAGCCCCCTCGATCAAATTCACTGTGGAATTTGAGCATGACTGTAAATTACCTTTCCTAGACTGTCTGATCCACAGAATAGGCAACACCTTTAAGTTCAGTATTTATAGGAAACCTACTAATGTGTGTTCATACATTCATTATTATTCTGCCCACCATAATAGAGTCAAACAGTCAGTATTTCATCAATGTTTTTACCTTAAGTACCCCAGATCTTTCATAGACAAATGCTTGAACATTACTAAGAAATCTTTTTATAGAACTAATCCCAAGCCCACCCATGACCATAAGAATCACTTAGTATTACCATTTCACAAAAATTTCTCTCAAATTCCTTTACAACTAAAAACCTGGAACGTCAATGTGGCATTTAAAAACTCATGCACTGTTAAACAAATGTTAATCAAGAACTCCTCCAACAATACAGGTGGCTGCATTTATAAGGTTCCTTGCAAGGAATGTAATATGTTTTTCTGAGGCCAGACAGGTAAAGATCTTGTAACTAGGCTTAAACAACATAAATATAGTGTTAGGACAGGACAGGAATCCAATGCTCTGTTTGTTCATTTGAGGGATAATAAACATTGCATTTACTGGGGTAATGCCTCCTCAATATTACCGTGTAATTCAATTGACAGTAGGAACATTATAGAATCCAGTCTCATTAAAAATACCGAATCCGTCAACATGAATTTGAGTAATGGTATGTACAAACTGGATAATTTCGAAATTAAGAAGATTTGTAACCAGGTGAGAAGGTTGGGTCATCTTACCCTCCGACCTGACTACCGACTGCTGCTGTGCTTTTGAAGATTAGTAGGGTCACTGCCTAGTGATTGGACCATTGTGGACTTGATCTCACCCTCCTCTACTGTATATATATATGCCTTGTTATGTATTTCTCCTTAACCTGTACTCACCCCTGAAGATGTGAATTACACGAAAGCGCTTGGGAACTTCGTGTTTCATTTTTTCCTTGTGGTTATCAGCATATATATATATATATATATATAAAAATATATATATATATATATATATATATATATATATATATATATATATATATATATATATATACTTCATTTTTAGTCCATATAACACGCGGACTTTGAACCCTCGACCTACTGGGTAGCGTTCCCTAGTCCCACCCTGTAGGTCGAGGGTTCGATTCCTGGCTGGTGAGGTCGTTGATTATATATATATATATATATATATATATACTGTATATTTATATATATATATATATATATATATATATATATATATATATATACATATATATACATATATACTTCATTTTTAGTCCATATAACACGCGGACTTTGAACTAATAATCAACGACCTCACCAGCCAGGAATCGAACCCTCGTCCTACTGGGTAGCGTTCCCTAGTCCCACCCTGTAGGTCGAGGGTTCGATTCCTGGCTGGTGAGGTCGTTGATTATATGTATATATATATATATATATATATATATATATATATATATATATATATATATATATATACTTCATTTTTAGTCCATATAACACGCGGACTTTGAACATATAATCAACGACCTCACCAGCCAGGAATCGAACCCTCGTCCTACTGGGTAGCGTTCCCTAGTCCCACCCTGTTGGTCGAGGGTTAGATTCCTGGCTGGTGAGGTCGTTGATTATATATAAATATATATATATATATATATATATATATATATATATATATATATATATGTATATATATATATATATATATATATATATATATATATATATATATATATATATATATATCGTGTGTGTGTGTAAATGTACAGTGTGTTTACAGTCACTCGTCAACTGTATTTGGTTGAAGTTAATTCGCAATAGTAAACATAATATGGAATCAAGGTAAAATAAAATATTAAAACAAATGTAAAAATTTGTGGAGAGTTTATAATATAAACATTCAACAAATATTATGTTTAAAAAGAAATGCATTAAATAGACTGTTATTAGATCGTAAATTTTGCCTAGTGGACGGTGGTGTAGCGAGGTGAAGTGGGGGAGGGGTCAGAAGGGAGGGCAGTGGAGGCAGGTGCTCCTCTACCTGCAGTAATTGTATTCTGTGAATGATGAACTATTAACACTCAATTAAGTCTTAAGTTTATTTATATTATTTTCTTTGTCTGCTGTATTATGCAGATAACATTCTCACTGTTCATGTTCATAAGAGGTTTGAAGTTAATTGCAGTGATTTTTTATTTACATGTGCTTGTTACTAGCTAGAATAATCCACTATACTATACTAGTAGAGTAAATAAAACAAGTATTAATAATATGAGTGCTATCAATCTGTCTCAGTATCCGAGGTGCGTGTCACGTCTGGTTGTGTAAGGATGGCAAACTCTAAATGAAAATATGACCTTTTCTATGCATAACTAATATTATTCCCTGTTTATAAGTTATATAAATTTCTGTATCTGTAAAGGAACCAGGGACAAGTTAGGGGTGTGAATTGACTTAACATTGATAAATTACCGTAATCTCTCTCACACACAATTACTACACCACGTGAAGCCCCTCATAACACCATCTGTGAGGGAATTTCTACACCACGTGAGGCCCCTCATAACACCATCTGTGAGGGAACTACTACACCACGTGAGATCCCTCATAACACCATCTGTGAGGGAACTACTACACCACGTGAGGTCCCTCATAACACCATCTGTGAGGGAACTACTACACCACGTGAGGCCCCTCATAACACCATCTATGAGGGAACTATTACACCATGTGATGCCCCTCATAACACCCTAAATGGATAAATGATTATTTAAAGACTATTATTGGCCAAATGAAGGCTATAGGTAGGAGAATAAATCGTGGTAAAGTTTACCTCCGAGATTATTATAAGGTATTGGGCCAGTAGAGTTAAGACCGAGATAAGAAAAGCAAAGAGGAATAATGAACTGAAGGTAGCAAGGGAGGCGAAGTCAAACCGCAAGGGATTCTATCAAATGTACCAAACTAAAACAGGAGAAAAGATTAGACCAATGCAGTCAGATACTGGTGAGCTAACTGATAACGACGGAGAAATAAGCAAAAATCTTAATAAACATTTTTCAACAGTTTTCACCACCGAATATTTAAACATGATACCAGAGGCACCGACTCTATTCAGAGATAGTGAAGAAATAAATTAAGCGAGATAGTAATGACCAGTAACGATGTTAGTAAGTAAATAGACAAACTAAAGCCTAATAAGTCGCCAGGTCCCGATGAGATATTTGCCAGAATTCTGGAGGATAGCGAATGTAATACCGAATTTCAAGAAGGGAGATAGATCAATATCCTCTAACTATCGTCCAGTCAGCTTAACATCAATTGCAGGCAAATTACTGGAAGCAATCATTTCAAACTCTATTCGAAATCACCTGGAGAAGCACAGATTGATCAATGATTCCCGGCATGGCTTCACAAGCGGACGTTCTTGCCTAACTAATCTATTAACATTATTTTCATCTGTTTTCGAATCAGTGGACGAGGGCACGACTATGATGTGGTATATCTTGACTTTAGCAAAGCTTGCGACAGAGCCCCCCACGAAAGACTTATAAGAAAAGTGGAGGCTCATGGCATTGGAGGAGATATTCTAAAATGAAGTAGTTCGTGGTCACACGACAGGAAACAGCGAGTGAGCATTAACGGCACTAAATCCGATTGAAGTAACGTCACAAGTGGAGTACCCCAAGGCTCAGTACTTGGACCATTATTAATATATATATATATATATATATATATATATATATATATATATATATATATATATATATATATATATATATATATATATATATAGAAACGACATAGAAATCTGCGTAGACAGCAACATAAGTAAATTTGCTAATGACACTAAAATAGGGCATATAATAAAATCTGACGAGGACTCCGCAAAACTACAGAAAGATCTAAACAAATTTGTTAGCGTGGTCTGGAAAATGACAGTTGAAATTCAATGTGGACAAAAGTAAAGTACTTAGTCTAGGACTGTGGTTCTCAACCTGGGGGCCATGGCCCCCAAGGAAGCCACGGCAAGAATTTAGGGGAGCCACGGTGAGCTGTTATAAATTGTGCATATATATCTTGTATTACTTATTTTGACTTGGCAGAAGAGAATTTTCATTCTTTTTTGTCATTTTGTTTAATCATAGCGACAATACAATTTTAATATTCACATACTCCGGTGCTATTTTTTTTTTTTTACTAATTATTTAAGATTTCACAGGTCCAGTCCCTCTCTGTGTGACTGGCGCTGGACCGAGCTGCTGAAGTGACTTGTTCAGTACGTGTCCGTGTGTCATCCCTTTGCAAGTGGTGATAGGACCGAATGATCTCAGTCTGGCCTGGGATACCATCACGAAAACAGTGGAGTGTATTGTCTCTGAACCATATATTGTGTTTGAGCTTGACTCAAGCATAATATACTCCGTAATTGGCATTACTTATTTTGTTTCATAATTCATGTGGTCGCTGCTTTATGTGGGTGAAATATTTGTACACTTCCTTTATTAATTATTTCCTTATTTATTGGTGCCATTGTTGTTTATGCTCATTCTTTACTTATATAATCCTACCATTTTTAGTGCTAAATTGGTATGACTCACTATTCTTCTCATTCTTCCAAGTTGGGCAGTGCTTGTCAAAGGAGGCGTGTTCTTGCTTACAGGAAGTACACTTCAACTTGCTAGCTTGAGTGTGAATGTTTACCTGTGTGCATGTTTGTGTATGACTGTATGTGTGCTTTATGTGTGAGTGCATGGGCGTGTTATGTTTGTGAATGTGTGTGTGTGCTTGCCATTCTAATTCTTGTCCCATTTATCTGTCCTTCTTTATCATTCTGTAGTCTTTATCACTTGTCTGTTTGTCTGTTCTGACATTCTGTCTTCATTATTTTCTCTAGATTTGTGATGGCTACTAGTGTTGCTAAGAAGCGGAAGTACATCGATGGATACATTAACTACGGATTTACATCAATCCTCGCTGATGGCATTGAGAAACATCAGTGTGCTGTGCTTCAAAGTGCTGAGGAACGATTCTATGAGGCCTAGTAAGCTGAAACATCATCTGACGACGATCCATCCACAGTATGCGGAGAAAGACACCGATTTCTTCAGACGCCATGAACGGAGTTTGGGAAAACAGAAACTGGACGAGAGTGGTGCTTTCCAACAACAGACCGTAAGTGTAGCTGAGGCATCATACCAGGTTTCCCTCGAAATAGCAAACCAAAAGAAGCCCCATACAATTGGGGAAACTTTAATTAAGCCATGTGCTTTAAAATGGTCAAATGGGTTCTTGGAGAGGCAAGTGAACGTAAAATTCAACAAATTTCCTTGTCAAACGATACAGTGAAACAGAGAATTAATGAATTGTCAGATGACATAAAGGAAAAAGTGATACAGGAGATCAAATTATCTCCAACTGATATGTTTGCAATACAGTTGGATGAGTCAACGGACGTGAGTTCTTGTGCACAGCTACTCGTGTTTGTTAGGTATGTTTTCTTGTGAGACAAAAGAACATAAGAACATAAGAATGGAGGAAACTGCAGCGGGCCTATTGACCCATACTGGGCAGTCCCGTTTACACCCAACCCCTATTGCTCATATGAGCATTCAACCTATGTTTGAAGCAATTCAGTGTATTCGAGTTAATGATGATATTTGGTAACTTGTTCCATTCATCCACTACTCTGTTTCCAAACCAGTGTTTACCTATTTCACGCCAAAATCTAAATTTGTCTAATTTAAAACCATTGTTACGAGTTCGCTCCTGGTTGGATAGTTTGAGTACCTTTGTATTGTCCCCTTTGTTTAGCCCTGCCTTCCACTTATACACCTCTATCAGGTCGCCCCTCGCTCTACGTCTCTCAAGGGAGTGCAAATTAAGATACTTTAACCTGTCTCTATACTCAAGGTTCCTAATGCCCGGGATTAGTCTTGTCATTCTCCTCTGAATTCTTTCCAAGGATTCTATATCCATTCTGTAATACGGTGACCAGAACTGAACTGCGTAATCCAGGTGTGGTCTCACAAGAGCAAGATACAGTTTTAGGATGACCTCGCTAGTCTTATAACTAACACTCCTTTGTATGAACCCAAGTACTTTATTAGCCTTGTTACTAGCAAAAACACATTGTTTACTTGGCTTAAGGTTCCTACTTATCATTACTCCTAAATCTCTCTCGCAGTCGGATTTCTCTATGGCATCGTTGTTCATCTGGTATCTGGTTTCCCTGTTTACATCTCCTATACTGAGTACTTTATATTTGTCAACATTGAATTTCATCTGCCATTTTTCAGACCATTCGAAAAATTTGTTTAGATCTTCCTGTAGTTTTGCCGAGTCCTCGTCAGATTTGATAACGCGTCCTATTTTAGTGTCATCAGCAAATTTACTTATGTTGCTATCAATGCGGATATCTATGTCGTTTATGTATATAATAAATAAAAATGGTCCAAGTACTGAGCCTTGGGGAACTCCCCTTGTGACGTTGCTCCAATGGGACTTAGTGCCGTTAATGCTCACTCGCTGTTTCCTGTCCTGTAACCACGCCCTAATCCATTTAAGGATGTCACCTTTGATGCCATGAGCTTCTACCTTTCTAATTAGTCTTTCGTGGGGGACTCTGTCGAAGGCTTTGCTAAAGTCGAGATATACCACATCATAATTGTGCCCCTCGTCCACGGATTCGAAAACTGATGAAAAGAATGTTAATAGATTAGTTAGGCAAGAACGTCCGCTTGTGAAGCCATGCTGGGAATCAGTGATCAATCTGTGCTTCTCCAGGTGATTTCGAATAGAGTTTGAAATGATTGCTTCCAGTAATTTGCCTATTGATGTTAGACTGATTGGGCGGTAGTTAGAGGATAGTGATCTATCCCCCTTCTTGAAAATCGGTATTACATTCGCTATCCTCCAGGATTCTGGTACTACACCTGTTTTTAATGACATGTTAAACAACTTTGCTAAGGGCATACTAAGCTCTTCCTTACATTCCTTTAATACTCTGGCAAATATCTCATCGGGACCAGGTGACTTATTAGGCTTTAGTTTGTCTATTTGCTTACTAACATCGTTACTAGTCACTACTATCTCACTTAATTTGTTTTCTTCACTATATCTAAATAGTCGGTGCCTCGGGTATCATGTTTAAATTTTCGGTGGTGAAAACTGTTGAAAAATATTTATTCAAATTATTGCTCATTTCTCCGTTGTTATCAGTGAGCTCGCCGAAGTCTGACCGTATTGCTCCAATCTTTTCTCGTGTTTTAGTTTGATACATTTGGTAGAATCCTTTGGGGTTTGTCTTCGCCTCCCTTGCTATCCTTACCTCATTATTCCTCTTTGCTTTCCTTATCTCGGTTTTACCCCTACTCGCCAATACCCTATAATAGTCCCGGAGGTGAATTTCGCCACGATTTATCCTTCTACCTATAGCCTTCCTTTGGCCAATGATGTTCTTTAAATAATTATTTATCCATTTAGGGTCATTGTTGTATGATCTGAGTTTTTTGTATGGTATGTTCTACCTTTGTGCATTAAGTAACTCACTATTTAAATTGTCGTGGAACTCGGCAATCTCAGATCTCGTTATCAGGTCGGTGTCATCTGTCAGGTTCACAGCCAAGCGCGACACCCCCCTCTCTCAGCTGCCTCTTTAAACTGTCAAAGTTTGCCCTTCTGAAATCTGGTACTTTAGTGGAATTTTCCTTACGTCTGCCCTGAAAATCTAACTGGAATCGAATTTCTTTGTGATCTCTGTTTGCAAGTTCGTTCCCTACCTCGACATTGCTAATTAGGTTTTCTCTGTTCGACAGAACTAAGTCCAGTATATTATTACCCCGTGTGGGTTCGGTTATATGTTGACTTAGGAAACAGTCCTGGATCGTCTCGAGAAAATACTGTGATTCTGAGTTACCGGTAAGGTCAGCCCAATCTATTTGGCCAAGGTTAAAGTCGCCTACTATACAGACTTTGTTGTGTATGGAAGCCCTGAGCATTTCATCCCAGATAAGTCGCTCATTGACGCTATCAAGATTGGGGGGTCTATATATTACTCCTGTGATTAATTTTTCCCGACCGTCGCTTAATTCTATCCAAATTGTTTCTGTATTCCTCTCAGTTTTTATTTCCTTATTTATTTCACACTTCAGATTATCCCTAACATAGATTGCTACTCCACCTCCTTTCCTGGTCTGCCTATCGGTATGGAACAGTTTGTAACCCGCAATTTGGTATTCGACTGGTAACTCACGTGTGTCTAGGTTGATCTATGTTTCAGTGAATGCAATTATATCGATTTTTTCGGTACATACCAAGACCCTAATATCATCCATTTTGTTTCTCATACTTCTACTGTTCGTGTAGTATACATTTAAGTTAGTCGTGTTCTGAGTCCTCCCCTTACCGCGTTTAGTTTTAAACTCCCTGTCTAATTTAGTTTTGTCATCATTCCTAACACTATTTCCCTGTAGTCTTTCACTTTGTTTACCCGCTCCCACTGCAGTCTTCCCCACCCCCGTGCCCATATGTTCCCTTAGCAGTTTAAAGACTTCGATATCTTTTGAACTGCCCCTACTGTTTGTATAATATACATTTAAACCTACTCTTCCCTGGTCCTGTTTTACCCCTTGTCCTGAGCAACTAATTTTACTTCCCAGGACCTGCTTGTTTTTTGACTCCCACTTTCCCCAACCCCTCTCTACTGGCGAAACCCCCCCTTCGGAGCGACAATTTCACGCTCCAGGGATGCAGACAACGTCTTTACCCCCTCACGAGACAAGTGTACTCCGTCGCGACAGTACAGGTAGTCGTTGCCATAGAATCGTTGCCAGTTATCAATGAATGCCCAACCATTGTTTGCACAATGTTTTTCCAGTCGGCAATTTATAGCAATTGCCCTGGACAGCCATTCACGACCAACCCCTCTTCTAGGCAAGACACCGCATACTATCGGGATCCCTCCCCTATCTCTAATCTTCCCCAGCGCCTCCCTATACCTCTTGAAAAGTTCCTCACTCCTAACCTTACCTATGTCGTTTCCTCCCACACTAAGACACACTACTGGATTGATACCCTCCCCTGACAAAACCCTGTCTAACCTCTCGGCTACATGCCCTATCCCAGCCCCAGGAAAACACACCCTAGTCCTACGTTTCCTATCTCTCGCACAAAAAGCTCTATCCATAAACCTCACCTGGCTGTCCCCAACCACCACGACCTTACCTGTGGGCAGGGTTTGTACAACTGCCCTTTCCTCTCCTTGATCCATACCGTCCTGCCTCTTCTCTTCCTCGCCAGCTTTCTGTAGCACCTGGTAAGGGTTACTACACTCCACTCCCTGGTTAGCTTTCCTGAGCCTGACCCTAGTCCCCTTGGAGACAACCACTCTCCACGCCTGCTCCTCCTTCGCAGGTGTCCTGCTAGGCAGGACACCTACCTGAAGGAGATCCGTCCTGAGGGCTTCATTTTCCCCCTTTAGAGTGTCAACCTCACTCCTCAACTGCCTCAGCTGCCTTAACAGAGTGGCAAGGAGGTCGTCTTTCCCCACACTCCCCTCCTCTTCCCCCACGGCACAACGATCCAAAGCGGCCATTTTCTTTGGTCTCTAACGGGAGTACGATCGGGCACGACCTTCTCCATGCTGAGTCAGAGGTCAACTGAGCTGGGTCAGAGGTCAACTGAGCTGGGTCAGAGGTCAACTCCAAGGAGGAATATCTGTTCTGTACACAGCTTGAGACCACCACAACAGCTGTAGATGTGATGGAATATCTGTCTTCTTTCTTCACAGCTAACAGGATCAGCTGGGAAAATTGTTGTGGAGTCTGTACGGATGGGGCTTCGGCGATGCTGGGATCAAAATCGGGGTTCCAGAAGCGTGTCAAGGAATATCTCCGAATGCCAAGGGGATCCATTGTATGATCCATCATTTTGCACTGGCGTCGAAAACCCTCACTGATGAACTTTGCAAGATCCTGGAGGCAGTGGTCAAATGTGTCAACTTTGTGAAAGCTGGAGATCTGAACTCTCGCTTATTCCAGAACCTTCTGTGATGCAGAGCAACTGCTTCCTCAGGGTTACTTTTCAACCGTTCAACATTTTCACCATTTGACATAACACCGTTCTTTGTTGATAGCACAAATGAGGTTTTGCTTGACTGGAAAAGAAGCAGTGCTTTGTTTCCTAGATAGGTGGTCAATGATGATTTTGTCTTGTCGTTGCTGAATAACTTCTTGGGTGAAAGTTTAATATGTGTTGAATCTGTGATTTCATTGATGTATGCCTTTGCTTCCTTGCCACAGCGTCGGTTTCTTGTTCTTTGTTTTAACGAGTGGCCAACGTCATAACGATCAAATACAAGGTGCAAAGCATCATAACTTTTTGCCTTAGCTGATAATGTTTTGATGAAGCAGTTTGCAAACTCTGCACATTTTTTGACAGACAATGTTAACAGTTCGTCAACTAATGCCATGCCATCGTTGGTGATAGTCTCATGACATGGTTCCTTTTGTGGATCTGAGATGCTTTGAACATCACTAGATTCTTCACTTTTTGGAACTGCTTCAAGGAGACCCATGAGCTTGCTTTTGTCTGGGTAAACAAGGACAGAATCTGGGGAGAAGAGAGATCTTGGCAGACAAGTGGATTCACACATGCCACTCGCCTCTTGTAGATAAATTTCATCACGGGATCTTGCGATGACTATCAGTCTAGCAAACAAAGATCTGTTCTGCTTAAGTTTATAACTTGTGAAGTTGATGGTTGAAGTCTTATTTGCAGCTTTCCATGACAGAACATTAACCTCGGTCATCATTTCCCAGATGCCTACTGGACCAACAATGCGTTGTTTGACAAAATTTCCAACCCTTTATTTTCCAGCTTCATACGCACATATGCTTGACATTTTCTGGCATTACACCTCCTGTTACCAAGTTTAAAAGAATATATTTCCTGAAAAAATGGATTTCAGTCAGCAATAACATTGTGCAACTTCTGTACATCAGCATATTGAAGGCTGACAATAGTTGTAGAGAGCTCCGGGTGTTTTGTTCTTTTGTAATATTTCAGATTAGCAAAGCTTCCAACTTCTTCAGCAAAACGGGATAACTCAGGTGAAACAAGGAAAAGCATTCTTAATGTGGCTGACTACAGAGTAAAGCCGCTAAGACCACATTTAACTTTGAACCCAAATGGTAGTATTTGATCTCTTATTACCTTAGACATTCAGTGGGTCATGGGTCCAGCGATTTTTTCCTCGCTTACCTCTTTGGACAAATACGACCTTATATCCCATCAGAAAAATGACACCATTTATTTTTTTTAATCTACAGGTTTCAAGGTTTAAAATATTTTTTTTACAGGTCTACATACTGTGTTGCTACAAGCCTTTACACTGCAGAGTACTCTCTTGTTCACACTATGGCCAAAGTTTAACATGAACAGTATGAAGGTTATCTACATAATATAGAAGATGAGGAAAATAATAGAAATAAAATTAAATTTCAATTGAGTGTTAATAGTTTATCATTCGCGGATACCATTACTGTAGGTAGAAGGGCTCCTGCCTCCCTGCTGCCCCCCAGCATCCCACATTCTCTTTACGCCACTTCACCTCACTATACCACCGTCCACTAGGTATGGGATACGATCTAATAACAGTCTATTTAATGCATATATTTTTAAACATATAAACATTCCACAAATCTTTACAATTATATGTTTGTTTTATTATTTTTTTACTTTGGTTTCATAGTATGTTTACTATTGCTAGTTTCCTATAAACAAATACAGCTCTGCCAGACTGCACAAAACCTGATGAGCCCCTGTAAACTCACAAGTGAGAGGAACTGTACATTTCTATTTTCTCATAGTAGACATAAAACACATCGTTATATATTGTGTATCTAAAATTGTCATACTTAGCAGAATGAATTAATATTCAATTTACACTAATTAACAAAGATTTGTCTGGCATAACATTTTCAGGGGAAAGAGATATTCCAGCACTCACGTGAAGTTGAGTTTATGAGAGAAAGTGTCGAGTAAGCGAGCATCGAGTGAGTCCGTGAGAGTTACTGTGCTTCCCTCACTCTCGCTGTCTTTATTGTAGGCGATGTAGGGGAAGTACGACACTGTTACTATCTTGAATTTGTGACCCATAAAGTTCAGGAATTGCTCTGTAGAGGAATAAATCACCAAGATCTCACATTGCTCTTTGGAGAAAACCAGAGATCCTTTTCCTGACAAAAATTATAATTGCTAAATTGGTTTTCGCCTTATAGTCATGCATTAGAGAATAAGAGAGATCCATTTAAATCAGAAAAAAATGCAGAAAATCAGATATAGGATTTTACCTATTGGAAAGAGTTTACTTAAACGCTCAGGTGAAATGTTAATTCCTTGAGTAAATAAATTATTCCAATTAATAAGTTTACTTATCACGTTGATTAGAATGACAAATTCCTTGAGTTTGAGAACTTAACTCTTTTAAAGATGATTACTCATTCTTTTGAACGAAGTGACACAGTGTCCAGGCAATGCGGTTACCTTACTCATGGGATTAAAGAGACTGTTATTGCGATGAAGACACCCACAAATCTTTATAGTTTTGCATTATAATTTTATAAGGTAAAAATTTACTTTATATGCTTCTTGCTCACCAGTAAAAAGATCTTTAGCTTGCTGAACTGGTGAAGTGTGGTTCCAATGATATATGAGCTGTACGTCCGCCTTCCCGTTGTTGCAGTACAGACAGCGACGGTACACCGACACACCCTCAATATTTGATGCTGTGTTGATTGAAAAGGCTACTTATATCCAGATTCTATAACAAATGTATAATTCACATCAACGGAACCGATCACCAAATATGCAGCCGCACATACAACAAGACCGTGACATAATGAATTCACTTCGTGCAGCGTCACACCAGGTTTAACATTCTTTATAATTTTAACAAATGATAAAGGAAATATTAAGAAAAAACAAGGACGTACTAACCCTCCTGTGGGAGAACCTTCCTGAGTCGTGAGTCACGGTGGTTCGGTGGAGTTAGGATAGCGAGGTCGTGGAGGGCCAAGTAGAGGCCGTGGACGGTGTTACGGAGACTATGGTGGAGGAGGACGTCCTTCACTCCTGTCGTCCAGCCAATTATCACCACCCGCGTCTCAGACATCTTCCACAATCCAGATGACTCTAGTAACCTACAGAGGAGCTTTACTATAATACTTGTTTACGATTACCCAAAAAAAAATCACATAAGTGTTTATGGATTTCTACTTCGTACGCTATGAGGTTTACAACCCAACTCTACCCTTTGGCTTCAACGCAAGGGTTCCGTTTTTACACCAATCACACCACGACAATGCTATGAGGATGGCAATGTAGGTCTGTGTAACATTGAATGAATGGGAATTTTTACGTGTGATTGCCTATTTACTTTTGCAAATAGTATATTATGTGACTGAGAATCTAAGTAGTTTTACGAGAACAAAATCTTCATTTCTTTGTGAAAATTACCTGAGGGCCAAGTTGGTATTATTACTCTCTGTGACGTCGAGGATGATGGCACGACAGGTGGTCTTACTGTCCCCCAACAGCCCCTGAAGTAGGTGGTCCTGGGTCAACTGGTCTTGAGACAACACCCACCCTGCCTCCACTACCACGCCAGCCACCACATCTGCACTCATGTGTCTGCAGGGCAGAAATTTGCGTAGTTATATATCTGGAGACGGTGGTGCTGGGCCAGCTGGTCCAGAAACAACACCCACCTTGCCTCCACTACCACGTCAAAGTCTATGCCAAGAATCATCTCTCTGAGAAACAGGTTTGCATTAATTTGTAACTGGATGATGTGATTTTGCGAAAGTGTCTTGTAATTTGGACAAAAAACAAAATTCCCTGTGGTTCTTAACCGTACTTAAGAAATATAGACGCAATCTATAAAGCTATTATTGCTATATCATCAAATAATTATAGAGGTTTCCAATGTGTATATATATATATATATATACTTCATTTTTAGTCCATATACACGCGGACTTTGTAGGTTGTTGGTTATATATATATATATATATATATATATATATATATATATATATATATATATATATATATATATATATATATATATAGGGAGAGTAGAAAGGTACACGTTATAATCTGGTACCACACCTTAGTATACTTGAGAACAGGTGTGAGTGCCCTGCAGTAGTAAGGATTATCAAATGACAGCCGATGATATTGTGGTCCACAACTTGACTCAACATCATGCCCACATCTACGTCCACCTGCTGCTTTGTGTCTTCACCGTCTGTACCAATAGCGCATACCAGCAATGTTGCCAATGTTGTTATATATAACTGAAGAGTTTCCATGCTGACCTGGAAGTGCGGACTGCATTTAGTTTTATTATGCTCACCTCTTTATGTAATTCTCTCTCTCTCTCTCTCTCTGTATATATATATATATATATATATATATATATATATATATATATATATATATATATATATATATATATATATATATATATATATATATATATATATATACAGAGGAGGGTGAGATCAAGTCCACAATGGTCAGGTATTAGGTAATGACCCTACTAATCTTCAAAAAGCACCGCAACAGTCCCCTCCACTGCCATACATGTACGGTGTAATCAAGACCCACAAGCCTAATAACCCAGCAAGACCCATCATCAGCTCAGTTGGGTCAATCTCTCATAAATTATCTAAATGGTTAGTTTCTTTACTAAATCCCCTAGTTGGCAACATTTCTAACTCTGATATTAAGAATAATATCGATCTGGTTGAGAAACTCAATAACTTGCACATTAATTATGATTTTAAACTGGTCAGTTTTGATGTAACATCACTCTTTACAAAGGTCCCAGTTGATGATTTACTGGAGTTCCTCACAGATTCCCTGGATAATATTTCATTGCCCGTCTCGAAAGATGACTTCATCGAACTCATCAAACTATGTATTAGGGATTGTAAATTTGAATTCAATGGAGAATATTATGCTCAAGAATTTGGTATGGCACTGGGTAATCCATTCTCACCTGTATTAAGCAACCTATATATGGAATTCTTTGAAAAGAAACTATTAAGTCATATTTTACCACCCTCAGCAGTCTGGTTTAGATATGTTGATGATGTATTATGTCTCTGGCCATGTAAAGGGCACCTAAAAACTTTCCTGCCACAACTTAACAACTTAGCCCCCTCGATCAAATTCACTGTGGAATTAGAGCAAGACTGTAAATTGCCATTCCTAGACTGTCTGATACACAGAATAGGTAACACCTTTAAGTTAAGTATTTATAGAAAACCTACTAATGTGTGTTCATACATTAATTATTATTCTGCCCACCATAATAGAGTCAAACAGTCAGTATTTTCATCAATGTTTTTACGTGCTTTGAGAATTTGCAACACGGAATTCATTGATCAGGGAAAAGGGAAACAATTGAGTACCTTAGCTTTCGTCTTTATATATATTACAACAGTAATAATTTAAGTAAGCTTTATAATGTGATTAGAAACATAAAAACTAAAATTTGTCAATAATTATAAATTATTAAATATAGATAAGTTCTTTATTCCGAGACACTGAGTGTCTTTATAATTCAAATTCAGCTCTGCCTTGCCATTGTTATTTAATGTGATACAAACTTACGCCACATGTTGCACTTGCCTGTAAGTCATAACATTCCTTTAAGCATATATGCTTTTATTTACTTTTACCTTCGAATTATCTTGGCTCAAATATATTGCAGAGACGAAGACTATCAACGTTTTACGATTTATGTTTTTATACGAGCCATTAAATCATATTGGTTGTTTTCTTTCATTATTCAAATGGTTCTTCAGAAACCCTGAAACCTATCACTTTTTTTTTAATTTCATTTTTTTGTCCCGTGAAAAAATATTTCCTACTTCTCTGAAGCAGTTTAAATATATTACTCTTTTAAACACAAGGAGTTACAAGTGGCAGAAGACACTTATATTCTCCATCGACCACACAAAGTATATCCTTAAGGATTAAAGCTATGTTTCAGCCTTATCCCACAGTCATATTGGACGAGGTGCTCGTACGGGAAGGGAAGTGTTGTTGGAAATACACCCTCAGTGTAATAGTTATCTGTTGTTTTGTAACCGTAGTTCAGCTGGAGAGCATTAGGGACACTGAGGGTCGTGACTAGCGGTTGTGGAAGTGTTGCTGGCAGAAAAGCTTCGTTTTCTTGCCACGGGGCCCCGACTGACTTTCCACTGTGCCTTCCTCCTCCCATCTCCTGATCCACCTGTACACCGTGGAGAGGCTGGCCCCGGTCTTATGAGATATGTCCCTTGCAGGTACGCCTGCCAGCCACATCCGAACGATCCTGGCGCGGTCAGCGATCCCAAACTTAGGCTTTTTAATTCGTCTCTCCATCGGTATGGTTCTGTCAAGCAAGAGTATCATATTTTATCATGAACAACTATAGGGTTTTAGTTTGTTCTCAACATCTAGTTTCGTAATATAAATTGACCAATGTACACGAAGACAGTTCTTTTATAATTATCATGATGTAAAGGCTGAGGAAGAAGATAATAATATGAGGTACCTGTAAACTTATTAACCACTATGCTTCCTGCCAAATTGATAACTTTATAATTAAAACCGATTTGTATCTCAGCAACTGTACACATTTAAGCAAAGACAATAACTGAAAATATACTGTAGGTTCACTTTAGTTCAACTTTGTCTATCATATTTTATTAAAATTTTTCCCCTTCTTGCACGTGTCTAAGAAGTGTTTAAAAATCAGTAACTTTTACCGCCAAATTAACATTCCCATAATCTATCGCTTTACCTTATTTAATTATATATTTCCTGTTTATTTGAAATATCCAATCTATATAAAAGGTACACGTATAAGTATAAAATTCATCTCTGATTTTTTATACAGCACATCTACCCGAAGACACACCAAGCCAATCATCTTTAGTTATTTGCTCCCTTGCACAGCTTAGAGGGGCGAGAAGTCACTTCTCGCCTCCCCTCTGTCTCAGCGCGCTACATTATTTTAAATATTTCATTACCAGAGTAGTAACAGCTTTACATAGGATTCCTTCTAATATGCACTAAATGCTACTTACAGTAACTAGGTCTCCTGGTTCATTTTAGTAATTTTAATCAACATTAGATAAAGAACTTCAACATGGTTTTAATAATTATTGTCCTTAGATCATCCTCATTTGTCTTTCTGTGGAGTGTGCATTTCTTACCGTTGTTTTTTTTCTGTCACGCTCCTGTAGCCTTTCAAAATACGAACCACCAGCCCACCATGACGCAATTTAACATGATAAGATAAATTAATTGATTGATTGTAGTAATTACATTCCTGGTGACGCAACAGCTTAGTTCACATGCCACCAATAAGATGATAAGACTTAGTCCTTGCCCTTGATCCCAACACTAAACACTATACGAGCTCTGGAAATGTTTCTTCAGCCATTACCCTGCAGACCGATTTTCACGTTTCCTTAATAAAAGAGATTTTTTATTTTTATAATTCATCAAAACTATTTCAGTTACAATCTCACCTTAGATTACTTTTAGTTATCTACGTTTATGCTCTTTTACGGGGATTTACAAACTTTCTCAAACGACACTTAACCTAATATGGTTCGTTTAGATCTGCTTCTTGGAAGTGACTTGCTTTAGCTGAATAAGTAAAGTGCTTTAGACTTTGTTATATATATATATATATATATATATATATATATATATATATATATATATATATATATATATATATATATATATATTTTATGAAAATCCACAATGAAAACGTGGATAAGATAAATCTTGATAAAATCACACGGGAAAATGGAAACAACGGAGTACCTTAGCTTTCGTCTTTATTCAAGACATCTTCAGAGGCAACTGGATTACATGGACAGAGAGAGGCATAAATATACAGGGTGACCTAAAAACATGAGGTCAGGTCAAAATGATGACATCCACTAATCCCCACACCAACACACACGTAGAGGAGCTTAATAATCCATTACGTCCTATCGTGAGTTCTGTGGGGTCTGTTACTTACAAATTATCCAAGTGGCTGGTAAAGATGATATCCCCTCTTACAGGCCAAATTTCTAATTCACATATACGCAATAGCAGTGATTTAATTGATAAACTCAAGAAACACAACGAACCTTGCGAATTAATAAGTTTTGATGTAAATTCACTGTTCACTAGAGTACCTGTCAAAGACTTACTTTCATTTCTTAAAGATAAATTACAACTGCTAGATTTAACTATTGAACATGATACTTTCCTGAAATTGATAGAGTTATGCGTAACTGACAATGTGTTTAGTGCAAATGGGAAGTTCTACAAGCAAATATTTGGTATGAGCATGGGTAATTGTCTTTCTGCTCCTCTAGCCTGTATTTATATGGAGTTCTTTGAGTCTAGATTACTACCCAATATAGTGGACTTTATTCCTCCATGGTATAGATATGTTGATGATGTTCTTTGTCTTTGGCCTAAAAACAGTGACCCATTTGAATTTTTAGACAAACTTAATAATATTGTCCCGAGTATCACGTTCAAAATTGAAAGAGAAATAAATGAATCCCTTCCATTTCTTGATATGCTTATCATGAGAAATGGCCAAAACTATAAATTCAAGGTATATAGAAAGCCCACACAGGTAGACAGTTTCATTCACTTTTTATCGAATCACCTTGAGTCTACCAAAATGTCAGTTTTTTCTGTTATGTTCCTAAGATGTCTGCGTATTTGTGACTCTGAATTTATTGACGATGAATTTAAACACATTCGTTCTATTGCACATAAACTTGGGTCCCCTTCTGTGTTTGTTGATCGTTGTTTTAATAGGGCTAAAAAATCCTTTCATTCCTCTCAAACCAGACAAGTTCCTACACTTAAGAATATTTTGACTCTGCCCTATCGTAATGAATTTGTCCCGTTAGTTCGGTCCCTCAAGCTTCTAAATATTAATGTTGTTTTCAAGTATGACTCAACCATTACTAATATGTTAATAATGAATAGCCCAAGTTTGAATGTAAATGGTAGTGTTTATTGTATTCCATGTAGCAAATGTAATTGTAATTATGTAGGTCAGACAGGAAAAACACTGCAGCTTAGAATCAAACAACATAAGTATAATATTAGAACTGCATCTGAAAGCAGTGCCTTGTTCGTTCATGTTAGGAATAATAATCACCCCATTGCTTGGGAAAAAAGCTTAGAAGTTTTCAAATCATCTTGTGTCACAGAAAGACTTCTTGTTGAAGCTAGTTTGATTAAGGAATTAAAATCAATAAACCTTAGTGATGGTCAGTTCAAAACTGATAATATGTTACATAAATTTATTTGTCAGTGGCCCAAGGTTAAAAATGCTTTAAAAACCTTTGATCTAGATGTATGATAGTTATTTTGTGGGCCCCCTTTTTTCTGACCTGACTTGACTAGTCACGTCACCACCCTTCTCTTAAGCTCCTCTACGTGTGTGTTGGTGTGGGGATTAGTGGATGTCATCATTTTGACCTGACCTCATGTTTTTAGGTCACCCTGTATATTTATGCCTCTCTCTGTCCATGTAATCCAGTTGCCTCTGAAGATGTCTTGAATAAAGACGAAAGCTAAGGTACTCCGTTGTTTCCATTTTCCCGTGTGATTTTATCAAGATATATATATATATATATATATATATATATTTGTATGCAAATAAATCACTGTAGGTGCGCGTGATCCAGGTATAAGCTGATAACCACAAGGAAAAAGAAAACACCCCTGAAGATGTGAATTACACGAAAGAGCTTGGGAACTTCGCGTTTTCTTTTCCCTTGTGGTTATCAGCATATACCTGGATCACGCGCACCTACAGTGATTTATTTGCATATGTATATATATGTATATATATATATATATATATATATATATATATATATATATATATAAATATATATATATATAAATATATATATATATATATATATATATATATATATATATATAAATATATATATATATATATATATATATAATCACTAAATATTTTAACTAGGACCACAGACAAACGTACGGTTCTCAAAGTTGTTTTCTTTTTTAAACACCAGCCCCGAGTTGTAAAGTAAGTAAATATATTTCCTTGAGTACCGCACTAAAATAAAATTTTTGGATATTTACATTTTTATAAAAATACTCAAAATCCTTAGCACTTTTACTTTTACCAAATTATTGATTTGTAATACACTACCTTTACACAAGTCAGATGAAAAAAAATTGTTACTCGTTACATGCAAATTAATAGTATATATTTTTAACTAATCAATTAATTATTAACCATAGTAAAAGAGTTATGTGGGTGGGGGTATGGTGTGGCTGGAGCCGTGAAGTGGACGGTATGGGTGTGGGTGAGTCACCACGCAGTCACATACCTACAGTAGAGGTGTCGTGAGGGGAACGTCAGTTCAGGTTAGATGGTAGTGGCCATGACAGCGGACTTTCCCTTTGATCTTCTTGTGTTCATTAGCACCTTGACCACCCACCTCACCTAGCCTACCCTCTTATTCCTCCCTTCCCCATATATCTTGCGCTAGTCAGGCCGCACCTCGATTATGCGGTTCAGTTCTGGTGCCCCTATTATAGAATGGATATAAATTCACTAGAGTCGGTGCAGCTAAGAATGACAAAAATGATTCCGGGACTTAGAAACCTTCCATATCAGGATAGGTTAAAGAAACTTAACTTGCATTCCCTAGAAAGACGAAGAGTGCGGGGAGATATGATAGAAGTATTTAAGTGGGTCTTCCCATTGGGCGTCAGTTGCTCTTGCATATATCTGTACCTAAAATGAATTTCAAAGAGACGGTGATTCTAAAATGCGTTACATAATTCCGTCTTGGATATAAAGCCTGCATCTATATATATGTGTGAGACTAAGTATTTAAAATTCTGCTTCAATAACTAGGTACCATTGCCCACTCCCCCAGTACCCGACAGATGTTACGTGGTGTAAAAAAATGCGGTCACTCATCAATTAGGTTCGAAAGTGACATCACCACAGCCACACCCCAATAAGAGGCACAGTTCACGGTGAGGAATCAGTCACTATGGAGGCAATAATCATCCTCAACTGGCGGTAAAGGGGATGGAATGACGGAATGTAGGAAAATATGGCACCGAAAAAAAGGCATTATCACGAGACTAGGAAAAATGGCACATTTATTTTATTATGATGTTTTCGCTAAAATTTGATAACGTTTGTTACTGAAGCTTACTTAGAGTTATATCAACGACATAACATAAAACATGGCCTCACAAGAGGTGACCTCACACAATGTACCCACAGAGGACGACCTCACTTTACCTGGAGACCTGACAACGATAACCTCAAAATATGACATTTGAGGATGACCTGATCACGACATTTGAGGTTGACGAGTGCCACAACAATTTAAATAATGAGTTACTTAATGCACAAAGGCAGAACATTCCATATAGAAAACTCACATCAAACAACAATGACCCCCAAATGGATAAACATTTATTTAAAGAATATTATTGGACAAATGAAGACTATAGGTAGGAGAATAAATCGTGGTGAAGTTTACCTCCGATATTATTATAAGGTATTGCGTCAGTAGGGTTAAGACCGAGATAAGAAAAGCAAAGAGGAATAATGAATTGAAGGTAGCAAGGGAGGCGAAGTCAAATCGCAAGGGATTCTTTCAAATGTATCAAACTAAAACACGAGATACGATCGAGGAGTATAAATGGAAGTCAGGGCTAAACAAAGGTGATATAGCAAGTTACCAAACATCATCATTAACTCGACTACGCTGGATAGCTTCAAACACAGGCTCGTTAGTTTGTTTGCGGTTTGTGAGCTAGAAGTGAAATTTGTTGTTCCATTTTTACAGTGACATTTTATCCGAGTACGGGAAAGGCGCAACTGAGGTCTTTCCCAACAGTATGTGATTTATCTCTCAAGGCTAACACCCTCTTATCTGCATTTGCTGCTTGTGAGCGTCTGTTTAGTCATGCTGGGCTTAATTTTATTATTTAATAAGTTTATTACACCCGAGGAGGCGACAAGCCTAGTCCCAGGCCCATGCGGTCAGACACTAATATATTGGTACTCGTGTCTCGCACGACTTGTGATATGGAGACAATATTGATATGATTTAAGGACAATGGGACTTAGCACCCACCAAAGGGTGACCTTACAAAACATTCAGTCATGTTTTGTAAGGTCACCCTGTGTACAGTACATGTCTCTCTCAGTCCTTGTAATTCAGTTGCCTCTGAAGATTTCTTGAATAAAGACGAAAGCTAAGGTGCTCCATTATTTCCCTTTTTCCTGTGTGGTTTTATAAATATATTTATATATATATATATATATAAATCGACTTTAATATTGGTTATGAAAAATATACTCAAGAATTTGATATCTCAACAATTAAAATGTCAATATTCTATATGAGGGATTAGTCTCGAATATAATATTAAGCTTAAACTGAAGCAAACACAGAAGAAATACTCTACAATACAAATTTACCTTATGTAGGTTAGAATAAGTTGAGACTGCAGGGCTCACCTCAGTGTCCCCCAGCACGTGTCTACAGCAGCGCGACTGGTGTGCAGTATATATACGCGGGATACATATGCACGCAGAAGCAGCAGCTGAACATTGACGCCAAGGTAAACTGAATCTCATTGGTAGATATTTCGTAATAACTACCAAAATTTAGTGATAAGAAAAGGTCAGGATTTTGGGCATATACCGGGATATATATATATATATATATATATATATATATATATATATATATATATGCTGATAACCACCAGGAAAGAAAAAAACACGAAGTTCCCAAGCGCTTTCGTGTAATTCACATCTTCAGGGGTGAGTACAGACTAGATAGAGTAATGCAAAACAAGATGAATATATACAGAGGAGGGTGAGACCAGGTCCACAATGGTCAGGTAATGACCCTACTAATCTTTAAATGGCACACAACGGTTGGTGGTTGGGTCAGATGGGACAGTGACCCGCCCTCTCACCTGATCACAAATCTTCTTAATTACAAAGTTGTCCAGCTTGTACATGCCGTTACTCAAATTCATGTTGAATGCTTCGGTATGTTTAATAAGACTAGATTCTATGATGTTCCTACTATCAATTGAATTACAAGGTAATATTGAGGAGGCATTATCCCAGTCAATGCAATGCTTGTTATCCCTCAAATGAACAAACAGAGCATTGGATTCCTGGCCTGTCCTAACACTGTATTTGTGTTGTTTAATTCTAGTTACAAGATCTTTACCTGTCTGGCCTAAGTAAAACATATTACATTCCTTGCAAGGAACTTTATAAATTCAACATGAATTTGAGTAACGGCATGTACAAGCTGGACAACTTTGTAATTAAGAAGATTTGTGATCAGGTGAGAGGGCGGGTCACTGTCCCATCTGACCCAACCACCAACCGTTGTGTGCCATTTAAAGATTAGTAGGGTCATTACCTGACCATTGTGGACCTGGTCTCACCCTCCTCTGTATATATTCATCTTGTTTTGCATTACTCTATCTAGTCTGTACTCACCCCTGAAGATGTGAATTACACGAAAGCGCTTGGGAACTTCGTGTTTTCTTCTTTCCTGGTGGTTATCAGCATATACCTAGATCACGCGCACCTACAGTGATTTACTTGCATATATATATATATATATATATATATATATATATATATATATATATATATATATATATATTATATATAATATATATATATATATATATATATATTGATAAAATCACGGGAAAAGGGAAACAACGGAGCACCTTAGCTTTCGTCTTTATTCAAGACATCTTCAGAGGCAACTGGATTATATGGACAGAGAGAGGCTTAAATATACAGGGTGACCTTAAAAACATGAGGTCAGGTCATAATGATGTCATCCACTAATCCCCACACCAACACCAACGTAGAGGAGCTTAAGAGAAGGGGATGACGTGACTAGTCAGGTCAGGTCACAAATAAGGGACCCACTAAATAACTTTCATACATCTAGATCAAAGGTTTTCAAAGCATTTTTAACCTTGGGTCACTGACAAATAAATTTATGTAACATATTATCGGTTTTGAACTGACCATCACTAAGGTTTATTGATTTTAATTCCTTAATCAAACTAGCTTCAACAAGAAGTCTTTCTGTGACACAAGATGATTTAACAACTTCTAAGTTTATTTCCCAAGCAATGGGATGCTTATTATTCCTAACATGAACGAACAAGGCACTGCTTCCAGATGCTGTTCTGATATTGTACTTATGTTGTTTGATTCTGAGCTGCAGTGTTTTTCCTGTCTGTCCTACATAATGACCATTACATTTGCTACATGGAATACAATAAACACGTCCATTTACATTCAAACTTGGGCTATTTCTTATTAACATATTGGTAATGGTTGAGTCCCTTAAATTATTAAACATTAATGTTGTTTTTAAGTATGACTCAACTATTACTAATATATTAATTGGGAAAACAGTTTAGAAGTTAATAAATCATCATGTGTCACTGAAAGACTTCTGGTTGAAGCTAGCTTGATTAGAGAATTGAATTCCATAAGCCTTAGTGATGGTCAGTACAAAACTGATAATATGTTACACAAATTTATTTGTCAGTGGCCCAAGGTTAAAAATGCTTTGAAAGCATGTAAGGTAAATGTAAGATAGATGATTAGTGGGTCTCATATTTTTCCCTGACGTGACATGACTAGTTATGTCGCCTGTTCTTATAATCTCTTCTTACGTTTGCTGTGTGGTAGGTGTGTGGATTAGTGGATGACATGTTTTTTGACCTGACTTCATGATGTGTAAGGTCACCCTGTGTACATAAGCTCTCTCTCAGTCTTTGTAATTCAGTTGCCTCTGAAGATGTCTTGAATATAGACGAAAGCTAAGATGCTCCATTGTTTCCCTTTTCCCTCTGTGATTTTATCAAGATTTATTTTATCCACGTTTTCATTGTTGTTGTTTCCCTTTTCCCGTGTGATTTTATCTATATATATATATATATATATATATATATATATATATATATATATATATATATATATATATATATATATATATATATATATATATATATTTATGAAAAAAAAAGGATAATCACAAACGTCCTCCTACCATTGGTACTCTTAAGCAACACATCCTGAGAGCACATATCTTGGCTAGCGTATGGGGTCAGGCAAGCATTGCTCAGCAGGAGTTCCTGGATCCACTTCAGAATGGCTTCTACAAGGACACCGGGTCAAGTGAAGCCGATGCCAGCAGATGTCCACCCAGGCCCCAAGGCCATCATCTAGACCAGTGGTTCTCAACCTTGTTTGCCCCATGCACCCCTTTCACCATATGTCAGAATGTCATTCCCCCCTCCTTTCCAAGATTGTCTGCCTCAAAAAGTGCATTCCAAATAATATGCATATAATACTGAATATCCTTTATTTTTTCCATATTAGTACATATACATTTACAATTTTACATGGATTATTTTTATAGTGGAGTTTTTCAAATTAAATGCCAATTGAAAATGTTGATGGATTTATAAAACTTGAATAAAAGTAAAATGTTTTTTTTTATATTTATAATGAATTACTTAACAGACCAAACTGAAGCATAATGCAATAAACAAAAAGTTCAATAGAATACCAGGATATTGTAAATTTATAATTAATTTTATTCAGATGAAGATTACAGTCAATGAGAAACCTGTGATTGTTTTTTCTTCGCCAATTCTGGGAAACGCGGAGGAATGCTTGAAAGGGCACAACGCAGGTCATTTTCTACCTCTAATCTACTACGTTGCTTCGTTTTAATTTGCAACAGAGTTTAAAAGCCTGACTCACAAAGATATGTCGACACAAACGGAAGCAATGCACGGATAGCTCTTTCTGCCACTTTTGGGTAGGAATCGCACATCAAGGGCCAAAATTCTGTGATTGATTTCTCATCGAACATATCTCTTGCTCCCGAATCAGTCCCCCCCCCCCCCCCTGAAAACCTGAATTCCCCCCCCTGGTTGAGAACCCCTGATCTAGATGATCAGATAACATAAGAATGGAGGAAACTGCAGCGGGCCTATTGGCCCATACTGGGCAGTCCCGTTTACACCCAACCCCTATTGCTCATATAAGCATCCAACCTATGTTTGAAGCTATTCAGCGTATTCGAGTTAATGATGATATTTGGTAACTTGTTCCATTCATCCACCACTCTGTTTCCAAACCAGTGTTTACCTATTTCCCGCCTAAATCTGTGCATGTGATGTGAGTGCAAAGGAGATTGTTCCTCTTCCAGATGCTCTTGCAGACTGAAGGACAGACATGTGTCTGTCTCTGCAGCACAAAGTTCCAGAATGATGAAGATTCTCGGGACTCTACATTGATTGACGAGAGTGATGATGATGATTGATGTTTCATAGTAAACGATTTTGTCTAAGCAATTCTATTATAAGAACATAAGAAAGTGGGATACTGCAGGAGGCCGACTGGCCCATACAGGGCAGATCCCTTTCACACCCATCCCAGCACTTCCATGTGCCTATCCAACTTCGTCTTGAAGATATTGCCCCTGGAAGTCTTTCCTTTAAGGCCATTTAGATGTAATTATTCATAGATGTTGCCTGACTATAAAGCATGGTACCTGGTACCATTGGATTCATTGCCCTACAAATGTAGGATTAGCCATTATAATCAAGACTCCAGGCGGCTAAGAAACTTAAATATTGAGAAAAACGCCTTCACGGGTGGTCATTTTTGAAAATTCAAGATGGCCACCAGACATACTTCCGGGAAAATGGAGACAATGGTTCTCTGATTAGTTATACTCTGTAATTTCTAATAAAAGGTATGAGTTTGAAAATCTAAAAAAAACAGAACGACAGCAAAGCTCTGAACATAGTGAACCATAGTGAGCCGTACTAATTACTGATAGTCAACTTTTGCCAGACCCTTGTCAGGTTTCAGATTGGCTCCACTCAGACATGGGGCCTAATTCATTATTGGCAGTGACTTAGGGTGAGGTATGTCTCCCAACCTGATCACAAACCTAACCAGTTGAAAGATCTTTTCCATCTGACTTATAATTAATAAATGAATTAGTGGTCTAAAAATGTCTTGAGCAAAAATCCGAGACCACAGTTGCTCGAGACCGAAACGTAGACTTTTCCGTGACCAAGACCAGACCTACATTACTGGTCTCGGGTCAGGATATGCTCACTGGAGTAGTATTTTCAGCACCAAAAAAATAAACAAACAACAAGAGCATATTATGTCTCATGATCAAGGCACTTGTGAGTGAGTTACTGACTGCAGTATATAATAAATTCAATCTCTTGTAAGTCATAAAAAGTGTACCTGTAAATCTCAGTATATGATTACCCAAGTTGACGAGGCTGTGGGTAAAAAATAATTAAGAAGTATGCGTTTTATGAGAACACTCTGCTGGTGCATATGTCACTGAGTCGGATATTTCCTCATATTGGATTCATGCAAAACATATTGCACGGTAATCAGGAGTCCCATAACGGTGTAATCATATGGAATATGGATGCGAATTTCATCCTTAAGTCATCATAGATTCTGTCATATTTCATGAGGCATATATATATATATATATATATATATATATATATATATATATATATATATATATATATATATATATATATATATATATATAAAGGCAAGTAAATCACTGTAGGTGCGCGTGATCTAGGTATATGCTGATAACCACAAGGAAAGAAGAAAATACGAAGTTCCCAAGCGCTTTCGTGTAATTCACACACACATATATACATGTACACACGTGTGAGTGTATTGACAATGATACTTGACATGAAGTTGTGATGTAATATCTTATTGGATGGGTTGCTTACTGGTCGACCAAATGTAGATAAGGGAGTATATGTATTTACACTTTACATCTCAGCTTCCGCATATTGGACGAGGTTTCAAAGGTATTGATACCTCATGAGTCACACAGTATGAGAGGTCAAAGCAGTCCGAGGAGATTGACTCGTCATCGATCCTATACAGGGAAGATATCCCATGGTCAATACTTTTTAAACGTTAAAACGAGGCTGAGCAGACCTTGCAGTTTGGTCTTTCTCTGGTCAACGCGATGGTTCGTACAGCTTCACTAAGGATAAATGTGTGTCAAAAGGTGTTTAATTGAATATCAATTCAATCACCAACAACCTTACTTAAGCTGTTACTGATCTATTTATCAATCTTCACATTGACCTAACTGGATTATAACCCATACTTATAATATGTGCGTTGTCCTGCATTATTCCCAACAATGTAATTTAAATCCCATGGACGAACTTTCAATATGGAGTCGATGTTATGAAAATAAATAATGCTATGGATTAAAAAAAAAGTTTCAACCTTAGATGGTGATTGACTGCCTATAACTCGCCATTGCTCCGTCACATAACATGTTCATCTAAATCAAAGGTCAATATTTTAGTTTAATATCACGTTATGGAGCAAACACAAAGTCATAATTTAAAGTGAATATATATATATATATATATATATATATATATATATATATATATATATATATATATATATATATATATATATATATAAAATATATAAATAAATGGCCGCCTTGGATCGTTGTGCCGTGGGGGAAGAGGAGCGTGGTGTGAGGAAAGACGACCTCCTTGCCACTCTGTTAAGGCAGCTGGGGCAGTTGAGGAGTGAGCTTGACACTCTAAAGGGGGGAAATAAAGCCCTCAGGACTGAACTCCTTCAGATAGGTGTCCAGCCTAGCAGGACACCTGCGAAGGAGGAGCAAGAGTGGAGAGTGGTTGTCTCCAAGGGGACGAGGGTCAGACTCAGGAAAGCTGACCAGGGTGTGGAGTGTAGTAACCCCTACCAAGTGCTGGAGGAAGCTGGCGAGGAAGAGAAGAGGCAGGACGGTATGGAGCAAGAAGAGGAAAGGGCAGTGGTAGTTGGGGACAGCCAGGTGAGGTTCTTAGATAGGACTTTTTGTGTAAGAGATAGGAAACGTAGGACTAGGGTGTGTTTTCCTGGGGCTGGGATAGGGCATGTAGCTGAGAAGATAGATAAGGTTTTGTCAGGGGAGGCTACCAATCCAGTAGTGTGTCTTAGTGTGGGAGGAAACGACATAGGAAAGGTTAGGAGTGAGGAACTTTTCAAGAGGTATAGGGAGGCGCTGGGGAAGATTAGAGATAGGGGAGGGATCCCGATAGTATGTGGTGTCTTGCCTAGAAGAGGGGTTGGTGGTGAATGGCTGTCCAGGGCAATTGCTATAAATTGCCGACTGGAAAAACATTGTGCAAACAATGGTTGGGCATTCATTGATAACTGGCATCGATTCTATGGCAACGACTATCTGTGCAGTCGTGATGGAGTACACTTGTCTCGTGCTGGGGTAAAGACGTTGTCTGCATCCCTCGAGCGTGAAATTGTTACTCCAAAGGGGGGGTTTCGCCAGGAGAGAGGGGTCGGGGAAAGTGGGAGTCAAAAAACAAGCAGGTCCTGGGAAGTAAAATTAGTTACTCAGGACAAGGGGTAAAACAGGACCAGGGAAGACTAGGTTTAATTGTATACTATACAAACAGTAGGAGCGTTAGAAATATAATAGACTTGCTGAGAGAGGTTGTATTTACCGAGAATGTAGACGTCATAGCAATCACCGTAACTTGGATGAATCTGGCGAGCAAAATTTTGTTATCAGAGTACCACATAGAAGGGTACGCCCTTTTTCACAAGGATAGGGAAGGTAGGAAGGGGGGAGGGGTCGCGCTCTTCGTCAAGGATACATTAAAATGTTGTATTAATAATTCAATAAAGGGTGAAATAGGAACCGAGTCTGTATGGGTAGAAATCACGGAAGGAAGAGAAAAACTAATTATGGGAGTGATTTACAGGCCCCCAAGTCTTGGGAAGGAAGCAGCTCAGTCCATATAGCAGGAAATGAGTAGGGCAGCAAATTATAACAACCTGTGCATTATGGGGGATTTCAACTTCATAAATATTGACTGCTACAACATTGTAGGTGACTATGAATCTGAAGACTTCCTAGACGCAGTATATAGAACAAAGGTCAAGGACAAAGTTGGGCCTTTAAAGTCAGGAAGGGGCGAAGTGATAAATGGCAGTGAAGAAATAAGCAAAGCATTGAACAACTACTTCTTATCAGTTTTCACAGAGGAAATTCGCGATGAAATTCCAGAGGTGGAACTGATATTTAAGGGAAAAGAAGAAGAGAAATTAAAGAATATCACTATCAGAAAAGAGGATGTTCTTAAGAAGATAAATAAACTAAAGAAGACAAAATCCCCATGGCCCGATGAAATTTTCCCTCGAGTCTTGAAAGAGTGTAGGGAACAGATTAACGGACCCCTCGTAAACTTATTTACAAAATCATTAGACACGGGAGTTGTGTCAGACTTGTGGAAATAGGCAAATGTAGTACCCATATTCAAAAAGGGAGACAGAGCATCAGCGTCAAATAACCGGCCGATCAGTTTGACGTCAGTAGTGAGGAAATTTCTTGAATCAATTATAGCAGATAATATCCGATTGTATTTAGAGAAAAGCAAATTAATCTACGACTCTCAACATGGGTTTACAAAGGGAAAATCTTGTCTAACAAATCTGCTGACATTTTTTAGGAAAGTCTTCGAGGTAGTAGATAATGACAAAAATTACGATGTTATTTACTTAGACTTTAGGAAAGCATTTGACAGAGTACCGCATCACAGGCTTCTCAGAAAAATTAAGGCTCATGGTATCGAGGGGAAAGTTTTAAATTGGATAAAATCATGGCTCACCGATAGAACCCAGAGGGTCAGCGTAGATGGTGTTAAATCTGAGTGGGGTCGTGTAACCAGTGGGGTTCCTCAGGGGTCAGTACTGGGCCCACTCTTGTTCATAATCTACATAATCGATCTAGATACTGGGATCAGCAGTGACATAAGCACGTTTGCGGATGACACCAAAATAGGGCGGCAGATTAATTCAGGGCAGGATGCAAATGCATTACAGGAGGATCTAAATAAACTGCAGGGGTGGTCTGAAAAATTGCAAATGAAATTCAACACCAGCAAGTGCAGCGTACTTAATATTGGAAGAACAAATACTGTCAATGTATACAGCCTTAACAACATCAACCTAGAGAAGTCGACTTGTGAAAGAGACATAGGGGTACTTGTAATGCCGGACCTACGGCCTAGAAAACCGGCCTATTGCAGACTCCTTTTTTCCTTATATTCTTATGTTCTAATTTAATTCCTAATCAAAATAGCTTCAACCTGAACTCTTTCTGTGACACATGATGATTTGTATACTTCTAAGCTTTTTTCCTAATCAATGGTAAGATTATTATTTCTAACATGAACGAACAATGCACTGCTTTCAGATGCTGTTCTGTTATTGTACCTATACTGTACCGTTACAAGCTGGATGGCAAGGACCTTAACTGGGGACCTCTATCGGACAATATCTCAATAAGTATACCAACACGTGAGAAAATAGTAAGAAGATTTTCAGCCACAGTTATAGTATCAAAGTTTATGAACAGTTTCCGGGAAACGAGTTGCATAATCAATAAGGGTGAGAATGTATTTGTAGCCATTTAAAGATGATGGGATAACGAGGCCAACTATATGGTATTGCTATAGTAACACCAATTAAGTATGCCACTTCTTTGCTAAACACACATTATACATACTGTATATCGAACACTAGTTGACAAGGGTTCGGTAACATGGTTCAAATACGCTGCACTTTATAAATTTTGGGCTGATTTCAAATATGGCAATAAAAAATGTCAGTCATGTAACATTTTATTATATGTGTGTACATGTTGTGGAGGCATATAAGATACGTACTTGTGTTGGTAAGGATATATTAAATGCAAGGTCAGCAATACTGAACAACAGGTGGGAGGAAATGTATGTCCCTAACCTCAATCTAGTCGTGTGTACAGTTGTGACTACATTTGCTGTGGCCGAAATTCTTTCGGTTTGGGTCTCCCGGAGCGAAATCGGTGATTAACTAAACTACCGTTACTTCTGGCACAGCGACTCTGGATACCTGCGTCCCCGCATACCTGCGTGCCGGCACGGCATCTAGTCGGCCCCTCACCCCTTATTTTGCACACGGCGGGCGAGGGGACGACGGTGAAAGCCGGACAGTAATGGGAGAGTTAGTTGTGAGTTGGAAGCCCGTAAGGTGGGTTTTGAGGTGTTACAGTGGGGTCGACGGTGTTTGGTCGTGTGGTGGTGTTTCGTAGATTTATTATTATGTTGAGTTCTGTTGCGTTGGTTAGTTTTTCGTTAGTGTTGCATCATTTTATGTTTCGTTATTTTTTTTAGTGTGTACATAATATAATGTGTGACAATGGACCATAAAGTTTTCCGACCAACCGACGGGCGATCCGGCAATAATGCTCTTACTAATATGTCTTTTGTGACTTTTTTTCAGATAAGTCGTGGAAATAAATGAAGACAAAGAATGAAAAGAATACAACGCCGAGGCTGCGTTAATTCACCAAATAAGTTTTGCTATGTGTGTGGACAGTTTATCACCAAATCTCAGTGTCGTTCCATAACAAAAATCGTGAAGCAAGCATATCATACCTATTTTGGTTGTGATGTGGGGGATCAAGATAAGAAGTGGGCACCTCATGTGTGCTGCATGAGCTGCTACGTTGACCTAACTGAATGGATTAAAGGATATAAAAAGATCATGCCTTTCTCTGTTCCAATGTTTGGCGTGAACCTACCAGTCATTTAAATGACTATTACTTTTTTCTTACCAAAACTGAAGGCTTCTCCATGTTCACCAAGTTAGACTTGTCCCAAGCATATGCTCAGGTCTCTGTTGATGCTGAAAGTCAACAGTACCTTACCATCAACACTCATAAAGGATTGTATAAGTTCAAAAGGTTGCATTATGGTGTTAAAAGTGCACCAAATTTATTTCAGTGCATCATGGACAAAATTCTTGTGGATCTTCCCAATGTGTTTTGTTTTCAGGATGATGTCCTTATTGTTGACAGTGACATCCAAAATCATGTCAAAACCCTAGCCACAGTATTCGAAAGATTGTTGGCACACAATGGCAGGCTCAAGAAGAGCAGATGTTCATTCCTAGCTAAAGAAGTAACTTATCTTGGCTACAAAGTGAATGCAGAAGGGCTGAGACCTGTAGAAGATAAACTAAGAGCCATAGTAAATTTACCTGCTCCAAAAAATGTCAATGAATTGAAAGCTTTCCTGGGTATGATATATTATTATTCAAGGTTCTTGAGTGGACTTTCATCAGTTTTAGCCCCTCTGCATGAACTGTTAAAGAAAGGGATTCCATGGAAATGGAACAGTGCAACTCAGAAGCCATTTGGAGACTGTAAAGCTGCTCTGTCTAGTACTGATATTTTGGTCCACTATGATACCAGTAGAACACTAAAGGTTGCTTATGATGCATCGGGCTATGGATTAGGTGCTGTCATAAGTCACATAGTGGATAACGGTGAAGAAAGACCCATTGCATATGCCTCGAGAACTCTTACCCAAAGCGAGAACAATTATGCACAAATGGAGAAAGAGGCTTTGTCTAACATATTTGGAGTAAAGAAATTTTACCAGTATTTATATGGGAGGAATTTTGTCTGAATAACTGATCACAAGCCTCTCTTGGCAATTTTGGGTCCTAAATCACCTGTTCCTACACTTGCTGCAGCAAGAATGCAGAGATGGGCTGTGATATTGTCTGCATATGACTATGAGAAACAGTACAGACGTTCAGAGGATCATTCCAATGCAGATGCTTTGTCCAGGTTGCCATGTAGTGGATCAAATGATGGAGTAGAGCCTAAGGTTTATGCTGTAACCATGTTAGCAGAAGATTTTCTAGTCACCTCCAGAATGATTGCTCATGAAACTAGGAAAGATGTTGTACCAGGAAGAGTCCTGGAATATACACTAAATGGATGGCCAGAGATTTGCCCATCCTTAGACTTTCAACTGTATCATTTAAGGAGATGTCAATTATCAGTAGAACAGGGATGTGTGTTGTGGGGTATGAGAGTTTTAATTCCATAGTGTTTTGGAGGGCAAATTTTGAATGAACCGCATTTTGAACATCCAGGTGTATGTGCTATGAAAGCACTGGCCAGAAGTTTTGTGTGGTGGCATAAACTGGATGGTGAAATATAAATGATGGTACGTGAGTGCTCTGTTTGTCAGAGAGTTAGGAGTATGCCACCCAGCACACCTTTGAAAACCAGGAAATGGCCTACCCATCCCTTCCAAAGAGTACACATTGACATCTGTGATAAGGGAACAGACAAATTTCTTGTATTAATTGACAGTCATTCAAAGTGGATTGATGTTAAGCACATGTACAGTAGGGTGTGTCATAGGAGGGAAGATCAGCTAAAACTAATGGCCCATCACTTTTTTGGTAGATTTTAGTGTATATAAACAGAAAATAATTTCAGTTTCAATATTTTGCAACCTTTTGCTAGGTAAATTTTAGCGTGAAATTTATCGAAAATCTAACGTACAGCTCATTAGTGCATTACAATTAAATAGTGAACATTGCTTTCTGACTTCATTCTTTAACAACCCAACTAACAATATTTTTTTTCTGTTTCAGATTCTGATGCATTAATAAGTTGATAATATTTGCGATGGCTGCTTGTGTCAGGACGAGGAACCAAAAATCCAGCCATCTCAGTCACTATCTTGGGTCTGGGAGAGAGCTCCTGAAGTCGGAGTTGCCTACATTGAGAGATGCTTTGAGATACGGTGTTTTAATCAGGCAAATCAGTGAAAAGAACCAAAGAACTTACACAAACAAAGACATTGCCAGTGATATGACCAAAGCTGTCTTGGCACAGTACACTCTGGCTAGCGCTCAGTTCAAGCCTCCAGTCATAACAAGGCAGAAGAAGATTAGTGAGAGACTGCTAGCCAGTTGGGAAAAGGCAAGAGATATCTCTCTTGGGAGAGGAAAACTTGCAGTTAAGGACAGCTTTGCCAAGCAACTGGACCAGTTATTTGGCATAATTACTTGCAAGTGCCCAATTGTTCTCTGTCCTGAGTTTGGATGCGATCGTGACTGTAAATCCGAGGCCCACATCTCCTGTATTTGCAAGCGTGAACTGAAGATTCCTGTGATCGAACTGGCATTTGTCAAAGCACAGAGAGAGAAGACTGGCAGTATAGGGGCTCTCATGATTTCTAGCCAAGATATTCCGGAGTCCAAGAGACAGGAGGCTGCCACAGAGAGACAGAAGAGGAGAAGAGTTGCCGAGGAAAAGAGACTTGAGAAGGCCCAGGGTGAGGTAAAAAAGGCCGATGATTGGAGTCAAGCTGATTCAGAGTTTAATGACTTCCCCATGGCTGATCCGAGTGCTGACCAGGAGAATGGTGACTTTGTCCCTAACCCAGAAAATAATGATCCCAAACCTTCCAGGCATAACATTCGAAATAGGAAAGATATCCCGAGCATAGCTCTGGCCAGCATGCGACACCACACTGGTCTCAGAGAAACTGATAGCAACAGCTGCCTGGATTGACGGTGGTTTGATAACACCTGATGATGTTCACCTGGTGATAGATCATAACAAAGTAAGGAGAGCTCAGGAGAAACTTATCAGTAACCTAGAAGAGGAGTTTGATAAGGGGATAAGAGAAAATGGAATCAATTGTTTGTTCTTTGGTGGGAGAAGGGATGACACTAAAGTGTTCATGAAAGTTGGAGATTCTGACAAGTTGTTCCCTGCCATGGTGAAGGAGGAACACTACTCCTGCTGCAGTGAACCAGGAGGGAAGTATTTGTGGCATTTCACTCCAGAGAAAGATGACATCAGGAAGCCAGCTGAAATAGTGGCAGATAACATTGTGAACTGGCTTAGAGAGAGGAACGTAGACCAGACCCTGCAGGCCATTGGAGGGGACAGCACCAACACGAACACAGGGTGGCAAGGGGGGGTCATACAGTGGATAGAGCGGAAGATTGGGAGGAAGCTGGTCTGGATTGTTTGTGACCTCCACACCAACGAGTTGCCACTCAGACATCTGATCCAGGAGCTGGATGGTAAGACTCTTTCAAACAACAGATGGTCTGGTCCTCTTGGCAAGATGCTGGACTCTGCCACTGAGTTAGAAATTAATCCGAGCTTTGAAAAAATCACAGTTGGCCCTCCACTCGTTGAGCTTGCACAATGCACATACTGTCATTGACGACCTGAGTACTGACCAGTACTATGGTTACATGATTTGCAGTGCCATCAAAACTGGGGTCATGCCTGATAGACTTGCTCACCTGCAGATAGGTCCAGTCTCACATTCTATGTGGCTCACAATGGCTCTCAGGTTCTGCAAAATTTGGGTCGCTCATCATAAACTGAAAGGGAACCAGCTTCACAACCTGAGACTTATTGTCCAATTCATCGTGAGTGTCTACTTGCCAAATTGGTTCAACACCAAGGTCAAGTCATCATTCTCCGAAGGTCCGAGGCATGTTCTCTTCCAGCTTGAGCTCCTGAGGAGTCAGCCAAGGAAGGTTGTTCAGATTGTGGAGCAGACTGTGAGGAGATCTTCCTGGTATGCTCATCCCGAGGCAGTTCTGCAGACAATGCTCTGCAGTAAGGATGAGGAGGAGAGAAGAGTGGCAGTCAAAAAGATCTTGGATATGAGACTTATGAGAGGATCTGGACATGACGAATCAGTTGGTGACGATTCCTTCAGGGTCAGGAAGACTCCTGAAGTCAATCTAGGTGCCAAGACCCTCATAGATCTGGATAACATCCAGGCTGGCAGTGAGCCCCCTCTTACCTGCAGCCTCACCAATGTTCAAGTCAGAGCTTTCCTGGACAACCCTATGCATGTCCCTGCCTGGCCCTCGCACACCCAGAGTATAGAGCGTTGTGTACAGCAAGTGAGCGAGGCCAGCAGTCACGTGTACAGCCAGGAGAGGAGGGAAAGTTACATCCGAGCTCAGGTGGTCAGCAGGGAGGTGATGAGTAGAAACAGAAGCAAGAAAAGACATGTTCTCTATGGTGTACAGCAACACCGGGTCGTAGTAGTAAAACCGGTTTTTGTATTTGATGATTTTGTTTTCTAAAGGAATATGAAATTTAATAAATGTGTCAAGATCATTCGTTTCACTATTCTGGATCATTTTCATCCTAATAAATTTACCTGATACATTTACTTTACTTTAAATAAGCTATTTAGTGGTGTTGGTAAAAGGGTGGGAATACTGAATTTTCATAAGATTTCAAGTTAAAATTTACCTCGCAAAAAATGAAAACTTTTCAAATCTGAAGATATCACATGATTCTGCACATAGAACTACATCATTAATACCATGGGCCGATTTTTCAAACTCAAAAAAAAAAAAATTCGCCTCCGTATGACACACCCTAATGTACAGTACTAATGCTGGTAGCACCATTGATGAATTAAGATTAATATATGCTGAACATGGAATACCAGAAGAGGTAGTATCTGACAATGGTCCTCCATTCCTATCATCAGAGTTTAAAAACTTCGTGAGACTCAACGGTGTAAAGCATGTACTGACCCCACCCTATCATCCTGCCTCTAATGGTGCAGCTGAGAGATCAGTTAGAATTGTAAAGGAAGCACTTTCCAAGCAGGTAATTCAAGGAACTGTAGGAAAATCAATGAAACACAGACTAGCAAATTTCTTAATCAGATACAGAACCACAACACATAGTGTGACAGGATGTACTCCTGCAGAGTTAATGGTGAAGAGACAGTTGAGAACAAGATTAAGCCAAGTCTGTTTGAAGTTGTAGAGAGGAAACAAGCTCAATAAGAGATGTATCATGATAAGAGTTCCAGTGAAAGAGTGTTCAAGGTAAATGATAGGGTGAGAGTTAGGAACATAGCTAAACGTTATGGTATTGTACATGCAAAGTGGATAACTTGGGTCATTGACAAGGTATGTGGATCTAGGACATATTTAGTGAAATGTTGTAACTCTTTGAGATATGTTCATGTGGATCACATCATTCAGGCACATGCCGATATGAATGTAGCACCAGGACATGATGATAAACTTGAAACAGTTGCAGATGATGATGATGTCAAAGATGATGTCAAAGATGATGTTCCACAGCATCCACTCACTGTGTCAACTGACTGTAGTGATGATACGCCTGTCACTGATAATGCAGAGTGCAAGTGAAGCCCCTGTAAAACTTGATGGAGGGAATAGTCGTAGATCAAAAAGAGTTAGGAGACCTGTAATGAAATTAGACCTCTGATTATCTGAAATTTGAACAGGCCTTTCAAAACTGTTTAATTAGGAAATTATTTTTCTTGTGTTCTATTCACTTCTTCCCTGCCATATGAAATTCTGTATGTTTTGTTTATTTACGATTTGTAGCAGCCATACTCTCTTTTGAAAGGGAGAAATAGTGTTCTGTATGTATGAATGTTTATATGCTGCCTTTATTGATTATATATACATTATATATTATGTTACTTCTTACCAAAGTTAGAATGTGCTTAGGCCTGTGTAATCACGAATATACGAGGCACGTGGTACATAACAACAACAATAACCGCAGGGAGTAAGACTCAGCATGTGGCTTCTCATTCTTCCATTAAATCATGTTAGATACTACAACTGCTAGGAGAACATATGAACACGGGGGTGGAGGAGACTGCAGTGGGAGCGGGTAAACAAAGTAAAAGGTTACAGGGAAATAGTGCTAGGAATTATGACAAAACTAAATTAGGCAAGGAGTTAAAACCTAAACGCGACAAAGAGAGGACTCAGCACACGTAAACAGTAGAAGTATGAGAAACAAAATGGATGAAATCAGGGCGTTGGTATGTACCGAAAAAATTAATATAATAGCATTCACCGAAACATGGATAAACCTAGACTCACGTGAGTTACCTGTCGAATACCAAATAGCATGTTACAAATTATTCCATACCGATAGGCAGATTAGAAAAGGAGGCGGAGTTGCAATCTATGTCAGGGATAATCTGAAGTGTGAAATAAATAAGGAAATGAAAACTAAGCGGAATACAGTGACGATTTAGATAGAATTAATCGATGGTAGGGAAAAAATAATCACAGGAGTAATATGTAGACCTCCTAATTCTCATAGAGTTAATAAGCGACTTATTTGGGATGAAGTGCGCAGGGCTTCCATACATAGCAAAGTCTATATAGTAGGCGACTTTAACTTTAGTCAAATAGATTGGATTGACCTTGCCAGTAACTCAGAATCAGAGGATTTTCTTGGAACAATCCAGGACTGTTTCCAAAGCCAACATATAACTGAACCCATCATTACTTCCAAGTCTTTCTCACAGTCGGGTTTCTCTATAATATCGTTGTTCATCCTGTGTCTGGTTTCTCAGTCTGGCTGAACAGTTAAAAATCGTATCCCCTCATCACTAGACACCATGTCCTCTTTAAGTACGGGATACAACACACACACAAAGGTAAATCAGATTAAACTCCTTCATGGAAGAACTTTATTGATGTGTTAATTAAGATTCAGATTATTATTAAAATTATAAATTATTTGGATATATTATCTGCTAGTATTACTGGTTCCAGCAAATTATGTGTAATTATACTCTGATAAAGATATATATCATGTGCACGAATTGCGTTCTTCATCCAAATTTAATCATGCCAGTACTCTAAGGATCACAGTACTGATAGCCCATTAAAACCGTTGTCCCTTATCTCTGAACATATCTTACCTTCAGTATGGCAGAATGGCTTAGATAATTTTCTGTGACGGATTCCTAGATCACAGCAGCATAGTCTGAGGTCTGTTAAGATCGGGAAGGGTGTTGCTTGGGTGAGGAGAGAGAGTGAATGAAGTTCTCCCCCAGCAGCATGAGTAAAGCGATGATGCAGCCAAGAAATAACAGGAAGAAGGCGCCCTGCAGATGGTTCAAACCCAACACCACCTCCCCATTGTCGTCCTTGGAAAAATATTGTAATATTTACCTGACTCACACCTGACTTAAATGTCTTGAAAATTATATGATTATGGTACTCTGGGTGGCAGCGGCATGTGTATACTAGTACTGTGGTGCTTCTGCCATAATGATTTGACGAAGACATCATTTATATGTGAATTGAAGAATTACAAGATTGATTATTATCATTGTATGCAACTGATATTAATAAACACGAGGTCTATACATACGGCTGTGTGTCAGGCTCACATGAACGTTAGCTAAAAGAGACTATCAGTTTATGTTCACCTGTGTAGGGTCTCCCTTGGCTGCCTGGGGGTCTAGTGTTGCAGCTGCTCTGTTCTCTCTCACGCGTCTAGCTATTACGTCGTTAGTCCAGTGTTGTATAATACCAGTGTCCTCCAGTCGAGACATCAACTGAACAAAACGCTGATAGAATGGTGCACCTTTCCTGAAATTATAATTAAATATTACTTTTTATATCAAGTTTATTAGTTTTGGTCTGTATATATAATTATTCATGCAAATATATTGTCCATCATTTATATCAATTTCGAATTCAGAGCATCTCTCCAGTTACTCAGGGTGTGCTAGCATCGTTAGGGCTATCAAAATAAGTAGAACCCCAAGGATTAATAATTTACATTTTGTTAAGAGACAGATAAGAAAGTAAACGCGGCAGACGCTTGTAAGGGGTTGAAAAACTGAGTAAAAGTTTTGGCCAAGATCAACAATTTATCCTCACCTTAAACCCCATCCAAAACACGCTAATATATGTCTTCCCTTGTTGCTGATGTAGAATGGCGTCTCTCCGTTGGCGTCGGTGTACATGGAGGTGATGATGACTGTAATGTAGTTTTGGACAGTAATGAAGGAAAAGCCTCCAGCCAGCACGTTCCTAAGAGCTTCCTTCACCACTAAAACCTGATGGATATTGAGTTATCAAAAATTTCGACAACACATGATGGGAATAACTTGCACGTGGCTTCTTTGTTACAAAAGAGAGAGATAAATTGAGTGTGTTTATTATACTGAATGTGTACTTGTTTCTTTGACTATATCTGTGTCTAATTTCATGCCTATGTATATTGCATTTAGTATTGTTGCTTCTGTTTCTATGATATCGGCTCCTTTACAAGTGTTTGTTGTCCTCATGTACGATGAGTTTGGGCAAAGTCGTCTAGGCATTATAGAGAATTATTGCGTTATAACGATAATTTAAAAAAATTATGACACGAGTGCAATTGAATCGATAACAAAATACAGACTACAGTATAGGTAAAAACTTAGTTACTAACTTAACAAACATAATTTAACCCAATTTAACGCAACCGAACCTAACCCAATTTAGACACTATTGGTTATTCTAAACTAGCAAAGGCCTTCCTAATTGATATAGTCAGTTTTATCACATACTCACTGATGTCCGTCGAATGGTAAAAATACAAAGTTATCGCCTATCTCTACCGAAAGGCCAGACGACCAGAGTCCACGGCCAGACCCCCTGTCGTACAAAGTATTTATTCTCATGAACTTACCTCCATCCCTTTGTTTATCTGCTGCACCACAGGGTCAGTGTGTTTGCTGAAATATTCTAAGGCTGCTCCATTGAAAAACCAAGGCTCGCTGCCCCACCTCCAGTTGCCCTGACCTAGCAGGTCCTGGAAACTGTCCAGGGTTGAGGATTTCCCCTGAACGGTCAGGTGGGCGATAAGAGACGATCGAAATCCAGTGGTGATGATCAGACAGAACACCAGCCACCACCCCACCAGTAACTGTAAGCATTAAGGTTATGTCCAGGCATCCACCACCCACCAACAATATACATATCAATACAATACAAAATTGTAAAATCTGCAGCAAAAGGCTGTGAGTATACTAACAGCCTGAAAATATTAATTCTAGAAAATTTTAGGGGAAGAATTAAGGAAAGAAATGTGGGATAAATAATCTTTGATAAAGGTATTCAACACGTATTTAGTTACTCTTCCTGAATCGTTGACGGAGGGGTTGACGGGTGGCTGTTCAAGGAGCGCTCCCCATCCGTACAGGAGGGCTGTGCTGAACCTGAGACCGCGTCCTCCCGTCACCCACCTCCATGTCCTCTGTAGTCCCCACATAATCAAACCCCACGTTACCACGCTCGCCAACAATGCAAACCAAAGGTTTCCTAAATGAGAGAGAGAGAGAGAGAGAGAGAGAGAGAGAGAGAGAGAGAGAGAGAGAAAGAAGTGTATGTGAATAGTAAAAATATGTTTCTCAGCAAATTAATATTATTTTTACTCCCACTGTTATATCGGAAAGATAAAGTAGCAATTAATATATATGAAAATAATCAAATGATCAAAAGCCGAAATATTAGAACTTAAATTGCGTGAAATACAAAACCTGTACTATTATCAGAGTTCACCTTACGTGCAAATGGTCTGACCAGTGAGAGATGTGCAGGCAGTAGTGTGGGTTTCAGAGACGTTACAACCAGCATATCAGCCGGATACCCTCTGATAAACTCTGTGACCTTGAGTCGTCCTGGTGTAGGCGCCACTATGGTGCAGAAGTCCGACTCCTCCCGTTGGAGTTGACCGATCATCCCGGTGAAGTTGCCGCCATTTTCGTTACCAAATGACCTATTAGGTTCCTCTATTACCTCGTAGCTGAGTGGAAAATTTATCATAAGTTGAAAATGGATTTAGGTCATTAGAAATTTAACTTTCATTATTAAATAAAGTTTAACATATGCTTTATTTTCAAGCTCATTATCCACAAAACGTAAATGAAGGCAATACATCACAAGTAACTTTGCTTCCATATTTGTGAACAATAACAACTGGAAGAAATTCAAGGTGCTATGTGAAGAAACAAAAGGTCTTACGTGAAGTTGAACACCTCAGCGAAAGTGCTGATTAACCTTACATCCAGAGAGTCTTTGGGGGCGACCATGTTCCCTGGTTCATCGTTGATCCTGCTGTAGTCCATGTAAGGGAATAAAGGGAGAGTGACTACCCGGAGCTTCTGACCCATCATGTTTTGAAGCGGTTCTGAATGTAGAGAAACGACTTCTTGTATAATTGCATCATTAAGTCTTGGTTCTGTTCTTGTGAAGAAATAATGACGGATACTGGAATAAATCTTTAATAAAATGATTTTTTCTGAAGGAAGATAAGATAAGATTTTGAAAGCCAGCGCAGATTGGACAATCTTTAAGATATGGAATATATGTCTGTGTTGCTGTGCGAAATGAACGGCAACGGTTTTGAAAAAGAAAACTGAAATTTAACATGAAGTTACGCATGTACCCAAAAGTGACATAAATGTAGAATTATCTTGGGTTGGCTACAGTGGCTGGTACAATCCCCACATTGAAAAAAAACACGTATTTTTCGGTTACTTTGCTATGCACATCTACGGTTTTTTAGATAAAGCGCTGAAATTTGGTATGCCTATGTAAATAGCCTTGGGGATGAGGTTATTTTTGCAGGTGCAGGTGACCAAGGACGGACATGGTCAATATGGGTGCTCCTTTTCTGGGTAACTTTACTTCATAAAAAAAAAATGATGGTACGGCGGGTATCCCAGCTAGTCACCATGTAATGAAATAATGGTTTATTTTGGTTAATTATGAAGTTTCACGTAGTTTTTAACTTTATCAGAAAATTAAATCAATGTTCAAGGATTTTTCATTAAAAAAAGCATTAATTAGATTCTGAGGGGGTGCATTTCAGGAGGGCAGCACCACATTGTATGAGTTTATTCCCAGTTGGGTAATGAATCGGTACATAACACACAAGGGGAAAATATAATTATTAGTAAAGATGCATGCACGTTATCTAGAGTTGTCAAATGATAATGGTCAGAGAGAGACAAGAGCTTCTTCATATCATAAGGATAAACATCCAGTGTAAAACCTGTAAAATTATCATCCACAAAACTTCTCTGGTATTCACAGTGTATACCCTAAGAATTTTGTTATAGTAAACCAATGACAGAATACAACAACGATTTATTACACGATCCTCACCGTTCAAGAGAAAACCGCTTAGATGGTAGAAGGAGGTACTGTTCCACTGGTAAAAATATTGGACGTCCGCCTCTCCGTTGTTACAGTACAGACACCGCCGGTACACCCACACACGCTCACTCACTCCTGTTTTTTTTACGAACAGTAGATATGACCATTATCGTATTAGACTAAAACAGGACATAAACTGTACCAGATAAACAGTATTACACTTTTTTTGTTTTATTTCGTACTGACCTTCCCGTGGCAAGGCTTTCCTGAGGCGTGAGCTGCCGATACGTGGTGGTGTGTGGAGGGTGAGGTCGTGGAGGGCCAGGTAGAGGCCGTGGATGGTGTTACGGAGACTATGGTGGAGGAGGACGTCCTTCACTCCTGCCCTCCCACCCACCACCACCACCCGCGTCACTGGCGTCTTCCATAATCCTGCCGCCTCTGCCAATCTGTGAAGCAAAAGCTGTAATATTAGATTATATATATTCTCTTAACTTCTGTTCTATTGGTGAATCCATATGAAACTCAAAATGCTTAAGATTATAAGATTATGAAAATTAAAATCGACTTGGTTTTTATTTCAAGATCAAGAAAAGACTTTCAGAAATAATGGTCAAATGAAATCTTCAAGACTAAGGAAGCTAATTATATATGTACTGTACATGAGGAAATGTAAGAATAGGATTATGGTCTAGTAATTGAGATTTGTTTTTTATCCTAACTCTTAATTCACTGCGTGTTTGTAAACAATACCTGAGAGCTATGTCAGCACTACGGTTGTTGGTGGTCAGGTCGAGGATGAGTGCCCGGCAGGTTGTCTTGACCTCCCCCAGCAGCCTCTGTAGGAGATGGTCTTGAGCCACCTTGTCCTGAGATAGCACCCACCCTGCCTCCACTACCACACCAGCCTCCATACTCACACTCATGTGTCTGCGGGACACATATTTACATTATTATACCCCTGGAGGAGGTGACCCTGAGGCAGTAGTGTTATGACCTCGAGTTGTGTTCTGACCTCGCTAGAGGAAAGGTCACGGCAGACTTAGCTCCTGGGGGTAAATTGTCGGTAATGACTTTTACTACTTGCGAACAGGGCTGTGCCCTTCTGTGGGCCAAGTTAGTGAAGATCAAGGAAGAAAACTTGAAATTAAAGGAAGTGATAGCGAGGATGAAGGAGGAAGACACGAGACAAGGAAAGTCCGTGTCTGACGAAAACTCAGGTGAATGGAAGGATGTTGAGGAGAGGAACGACCAAAGTGGTATTGAGAAAAGCCACCAAGGAAACGACAACAGCTAAGTGTAAAAACTATTTTAGTCCTTTGATAGACGAAGTGGACGTTAACATAGTCAGGGACAAAGCTGACACAGAAGGTACGAAAACCTTAATTGTTGGCGATTCCCAGGGACGGTAACTGGATAGAGCGTTTTGTGGTAAAAATAAAAATAGGATGAGGGTTTGTTTGCCAGGAGCTGGGGTGGGGGGATATAGGTGACAGGATGGACAAGATCTTGTCTGGTAATGGGAACAAACCCATTATCTGCCTCAGTGTAGGAAGCAAAGATGTTGGCCGGTGTAGGAGTGAGGGGGCCCTTGATAAGTTCAAGACAGCTTTCGAACGTATTGGGTTGAAGTGAGGGGTCGCTACCACATGTGGTGTCCTGCCTAGATGGAGAGTTAGCAATGAATGGTTGTCAAGGGCAGTTAGTGTCAACGGCCTTCTTGACAGATATTGCAAGTCAATATCAGTCCCATTCATTGACAACTGGGACAACTTTTACGGTAGAAGGGACCTTTATGCTAGGGATGGGATGGCAATCCTGTCTTGGCTCTCTCGAGAGGGCAGTTCAAAAGCTGTGGAAGTCTTTAACCTCCTGGGGGGAACATATGGGCAAGGAGGTGGATGAGACTGCAGTGGGAGCGGGTAAAAAGTGAAAGGTTACAGGGAAATAATGCTAGGAATGATGACAAAACTAAATTAGGCAGGGAGCTAAGACCTAAATGCGTCAAAGAGAGGACTCAGAACATGACTAACTTAAATGTCTACTCTGCAAACAGTAGGAGTATGAGAAAAAAATGGATGAAATCAGGGCGTTGTTATGTACCGAAAAAATCGATATAATAGCATTCACCGAAACACGGATAAACTTACTCACGTGAGTTACCTGCCGAGTGCCAAATTGCAAGTTACAAATTATTCCATACCGATAGCCAGATTAGGAAAGGAGGCGGAGTAGCAATCTATGTCAGGGATAATCTGAAGTGTGAAATAAATAAGGAAATACAAACTGAACTGAATACAGAAACAATTTGGATAGAATTAATCACTGGTAGGGAAAAATTAATCACAGGAGTAATATTTAGACCTCCTAATCTCGATAAAGTTAATGAGAGACTTATTTGGGATGAAATACGCAGGGCATCCAGGCATAGCAAAGTCTGTATAGTAGACGAGCTTAACTTTAGCCAAATAGATTGGATCGACCTTACAGGTAATGCACAATCAGAGGATTTTCTTGAAACAGTTCAGGACTGTTTCCCAAGTCAACATATAACCGAACCCACCCGGGGTAATAATATACTCGATTTAGTTCTATCTAACAGAGAAAATCTCATTAATAGTGTCGAGGTTGGGAACGAGCTTGCTAACAGGGATCACAAAGAAATAAGATTCCAATTAGAATTTAATGGCAGTTGCAAGGAAAATTCCGTTAAAGTCCCCGACTTCAGAAGGACAAACTTTTATAGGTTTAAGAAACAGCTAAGAGAAGGGGTATCACATTTGGGGTTGGATTACATGACCTCACACAATATACTCACAGAAGGCCTACATCACTTTACCTGGAGACCTGACAACGATATCCTTACAAAATATAACAGGTGAGGATGACCTGATCACGACAACTGAGGTTGACGAGTTCCACAATAATTTAAATAATGAGTTACTTAATACACAAAACTCAGATCAAACAACAATGACCCTAAATCGATCAATAATTATTAAAAGAATACTATTGGGTTAAGACCGAGATAAGAAAAGCAAAGAAGAATAATGAACTGAAGGTAGTAAGGGAGGCGAAGTAAAACCCCAAGGAATTCTTTCAAATGTATCAAACTAAATCACGAGAAAAGCTTAGACCAATACAGTCAGATACCACCGAGCTAACTGATAACGAAGGAGAAATGAGCAATAATCTGAATTAATATTTTTCAACAGTTTTCACCACCGAAAATTTAAACTTGATACCCGAGGCACCGACTATATACAGAGATAGTGAAGAAATAGTTTAAGCGAGATAGTACAGTAGTGTCTAGTAAACGATGTTAATAAGCAAATAGACAAGCTAAAGCCTAATAAGTTGCCAGGTCCCGTTGAGATATTTGCCAGATTATTAATGGAATGTAAGGAAGACCTTAGTATGTCCTCAGCAAATGTAATACCATTTTCCAAGACGGGACATAGATCGCTATCCTCTAACTACTGTCAATCAGTTTAACATCACTTGTAGGCAAATTACTGGAAGCAATAATCTCAAACTTTATTCGAAATCACCTGGAGAAACACAAGTTGCTCAATGATTCCCAACATGGCTTCATAGATGGGCGTTCATGTCTAACTAATCTTTTAACATTCTTTTCAGCTGTTTTCGAATCAGTGGACCAAACACGACTATGATGTGGTATATCCTGAATTTAGCAAAGCCTTCGACAGAGCCCCCCACGAAAGACTAATAAGAAAAGTGAAGGTTCATGGCATTGGAGGAGATATTTTAAAACGGATTAGTGCGTGGTTACAGGACAGGGAACAGCGAGAGAGCATTAACAGCCCTAAATCCGATTGGAGTAACGTCACTAGTGGAGTGCCCCAAGGCTCAGTACTTAGACCATTATTATTTATTATATACATAAACGACATAGATATCTGCGTAGACAGCAACATTAGTAAATTTGGTGCTGACACTAAAATATGACGTGTAATTAAATCGGAAGAGGACTCCGCAAAACTACAGGAAGATCTAAACAGATTTTTCGAATGCTTTGAACAATGGCAGATGAAATTCAATGTGGACAAAATGTAAAGTACTTAGTATGGGATATGTAAACATATAAACCAGATACGGTGGAACAACAATGTTATAGAGAAATCAGAATGTGAGAAAGATTTAGGAGTAATGATAAGTCAGAATCTTAAGCCAATTACACGATGTGCATTTGCTCGAAACAAGGCTAATAAAATACTTGGGTTCATAAAAATGAGTATTAGTTACAAGACTAGCTTGTGAGACCTCACTTGGATTACGTAGAGTGAGGGGCGATATGATAGAGGTGTATAAATGGAAGTCAGGGCTAAACAAAGGTGACATTACAAAGGTAATCAAACTATCCAACCAGGAGCGAACTCGTAACAATGGTTTTAAATTAGACAAATTTAGATTTAGGCGCGAAATAGGTAAACATTCGTTTGGAAATAGAGTAGTGGACAAGTGGAACAAGTTACCAAAGATCATCATTAAGTCGATTATGCTGGATAGCTTCAAACATAGGTTGGATGGATAGATGAGCATTAGGGGTTGGGGCTAACTGCGACTGCCCAGTATGCACCAATAGATCCGCTGCAGTTTCCTCTATTTTTATGTTCTTATGTTTGAAGAACCACTCTGCCTCCACCATCAGAAAAGCTTCATATATACATCCATGAATTTCGCAATACACATATAACCAAAGAACAAATTCACCTGATTATACTTGAAAATACGTGTGAGTGTTGTGTAGTGGTCACGAGCACCAGGTGACAGCCGGTGAGATGGTGCTCCACCACCTGACCCACCATCACGCCCACATCCACGCCCACCTGCTCCACGGGTCCAACCATATCCTGACTAGCAACGGAGGAGATGGTCATCACAGTGGCAGCCAACACTACCAAACGATGCCCGAGTGACGCCATCATTATCTGGAAACCTGTATTTGATTAAGCAACACACACACACACACACACGTGTGCTCCCCAGCAAATAGTTATATATAAATATGTGATTGCAGCACAAAACCATTTTGGACAAAACTCCCTTGGACATAACCCCCATTTTTTTCTATTTTCAGACTAACCTAACCTAACCTAACCTAACCAGGTGCTCCTGTAAAACAATGAGCTATAAATTTATAATGCAAGTGTTGATGTGTGTTACTGTATAATACTTATAATGCCTTCCTTATTGCAGTCTTATGACATAATAAATGTAGTATTCTATATATCTTATTTTTGTGCTCTAAATAGTGTTTGTTTGTCCTACTATGCACTTTAATTGAGGGGATTTTGTCCTAGGGGCTTTTGTCCGGACCCCATAAATATGTACAGTCAGAGGTGGATGATCAGAAGAAGGGAAGACCAAGAAGGATATAAACAATACAGAGGATGGACATAGTTTAATATTTACAGTATACTGACAGTGATACAGCCGAAAATTGATTCACCAACCAAAATCCCCATTGTATACATCCTTTCTTTACCAAGTAATGCAGGTAAAATTGCGAATACGAGATAAATCTCGATAAAATCACACAGGAAAGGGGGAGAACTGGAGCACCTTAGCTTTTGTGTTTATTCAGGACATCTTAAGAGACAACTGAATTTATAGGGACTGAGAGAGGCTTATATACAAAGGGTGACCTTACAAACATCAGGTCAGGTCAGGGGAGCATATTCAAAAACATTTACGGGACTATATCTCTGTGATTACCCCGTAACTGGACTTACAGTCTCTGATCGGTATACTCAAAACAAATATTTGTCAGCAGACTCCGTAATCTAGCCTGTAACTTACAGCACCTCCTTCGTTGCTCTAACACCCTCAACCCGGATATAGTAGTCGCCTTTCTCCCGATTGCATAAAAAATTAATAATATATGCTGTTATAATACTTGTTAGACTTGTTTTGTTTTATCATAGAATAATGAAGAAATATTTTTGTACATCAACATACTAAAATACGATATTACAGTTTGTCTTTTTGGTTAATATTTTCTTACGATAAGAAGAGGCTCGAGTGTTTCTATTTCTCGCTGAATGGAAGAGACGCAGCTTTTGTTTTCTTACAACTTATCAAGTAATTTGTACCAAAATGGAAGTTTTTTATTGTCCACATTTATGGTGCATTTTTTTTCATGACTGAATAAACTTTCAGATAGACCTTATTAATGTGGTATAGCTGTAAATATCCTTCAGTAATGAAAGCCAATTATGAGGTCAAGTGGACATTTTTGCCTAGACTCCACCTCATGTTTAGTAAGGTCACTCTGTGCACTTAAGCCTCTCTCTGTCCATGTAATTCAGTTGCCTCTGAAGATGTCTTGAATAAAGTCGTACTAAAGCTAAGGTGCTCCATTGTTTCTCTTTTCCCTGTGTGATTTTCTCCTTCTTTTGTGATTGGTTGATGATTTTGAACTGAGCGACGATTGGCCAACTAGCCCCTGCACTGCCATCTACCTTCGGACAAGAGAACTGAAACTACTGGATAAATACTAGAGTTACGGACTGCTTATGGGACTGTAATTATATTTTGAGTATGAGAAATTACGGGACTGTAAGGAGTCTGTAAGTTACGGTACTGTATCTCTACTACTGTACATAACAGATGAAGTGTTTTTAGTTCGCGGTCCCAGGTCAATAACATGGGATCCACTAATCCCAATACCGCTTCCACCTCACACGAAAGAAGAGCTTAAAAATATTAGCGACTTAATAAGTAAAATCAAGGTCAAAACCATGAAACCCACTAATTTTATACCCTACATCTATCACAAATGCTTTGAAAGTACAACACAACTATTCCTTTTTTAGGATGTGTAAGGGCATGGTGGCATCCATATTCAATTCTCCTTTTATATCAGTAAGCTAAGATTTGATACGACCTTTGTGAATGTTGCCTGTTGACGTCTAGTAGTTGAAAGTGGTTGATCAATAATGCACTAAATACCATGAGAGGTCGGGGACGTCTTAGATGTGTCAGTAGCCAGAATATTTAAAGATTATTATTGGACAAAGGAAGGTTATTGGTTGGAGAATAAATCATGGTGAAGTTTACCGCCGAAATTATTATAAGGTATTGGGTCAGTAGGGTTAACACCGAGATAAGAAAAGCAAAGAGGAATAATAAGCTGATTAGTACCTCAGTGGGCCGTTGAAGATACACCAGGATTTAGTGAAGTACAATATATACAGTGTCCCAACAACCAACAGTTCATGAAATGGATTTTACTTTGTAATGGTTAGCATAGTTATTCTTAAGCCTAGACTCTCAATATTACCACCACATTAAATTATTCTGTAAACTGCTTACAACCACAAAGTAGGGACCGTTGCTTTACTGAACTAGGTTTAATTTAATTAAAGTAACCCAAAAAATACTTTATGAAAAGTGAAAATGACGGAGGTAATACTGACGAAGCTTGTCAGGCCACACTGTTAAGCCCGAGTGTAGGACGTAAGACCCTCGAACAAAAGCCCTCAAGGACATAAAGCCCCCTAGGATATAAAGCCCCTAGCACAAATTATAATTAGACATTTTATAACATTATTTTTATTCCTTATTATTTACAGATTACAATTTATGAACCTAACCTAACTTAACCTAACCTGATCTAACCTAACACATTAACATTAACTGACGGGCTTCTGTCTTACTTTGCACTTTAACTGAGGGGGTTTTGTCCACGGGGCCTTAGTTCGGGGGCTTTTGTCCTAAGGGGATTTTGTCCAAGGAGGCTTTTGTCCGGACCCAGTCAAGCCACGTAACTACAGCCATGGGGGTCTGGGGTGAGTTAGATAATTCCTTAATATAATGGTTTCTAGTCATAATCAAGATTATAATATGGTTGAGTCCATTACATCCCCAGTTCACCAAACTAAAATCCCCTTTTGACTTTCACACAACCACGAAAGCACAGATTAGAGACCCAGCGTGACCCTACACATTCAAGGAACTTCATGTAAATACTCTGTACATATTACATTTAACATGGCCTGAGGCTAGAAACTACTCTAATAGTACCAACATATAGCTCCACTTATCACCTACTTAAAAATAAAAAAAAATGACCATTACTTAAATGATGAATAACCAGCTAGGGCCAGCTACTTGGTCAACACACTTGCTCCCCTGAATACGTCACCACTCTCACACAGTGTATGATTTTCCAGTATTCTTAACTGCTAATAGCGATGTCTTTGTGGATTCTCCTCCTAAAACCATAAGAACACAAAAATGGAGGAAACTGCAGCGGGCTTATTGGCCCATACTAGGCAGCGCCGTTTACACCCAACCCATATCGCTCTCATGGAGCTACCCAGCGTGTTCGAGTTAATGATAAAGTTCGGTAACTTGGTCCACTCATCCACAACTCTATTTCCAAACCAGTCTTTATTTATAGCAAGGCTAAATCTAAGTTTGCCTTATTTAAAGCCATTGCCACGAGTCAGCTCTTGGTTGGATAGTCTGAGTACCTTTGTTAAATCACATTTGTTTAACCTTGACTTCCATTTATACACCTCGACCATATCGCCCCTCACTCTTCGTTTCTCGAGAGAGTGTAAATTCATATGTTTTAATCAAGGTTCCTAATGCCCGGGATTAATCTTGTCATCCTCCTCTGAATACTTTCTTGGGATTTGATATCCATTCTGTAGTACGATGACCAGAACTGTTGTTTTGGTTTAAGATTCCTACTTAACATTACTTCTAAATCTCTCTGACAGTCGGATTTCCCTAAAGCAATGTTGTTCATCTGATATATGGTTTCTCTGTTTTCATCTCCTAGACTAAGTACTTTACATTTGTCCACATTGAATTTCATCTGCTATTTTTCAGACCATTCGATTTTTTTGTTTAGATCTTCCTACAGTTTGATACATTTGGAAGAATCCCTTGGGGTTTGATTTCGCCTCCCTTGCTACCTTCAGTTCATTATTCCTCTTTGCATTTCTTATCTCGGTCTTAACCCTACCGGCCAATACCTTATAATAATCTCGGAGGTAAACTTCATCACGATTAACTCTCCTACCTATAGCCTTCTTTTGTCCAATAATATTCTTTAAATAATTATTTATCCATTTCGGGTTCTTATTGTTTGGTCTGAGTTTTCTGTATGGTATGTTCTGCTGTAGAACTCGTCAGGCGTCAGATCTCGTGATAAGGTCATCCTCAGCCATCATAATTGCGAGGTTATCGTTGTCAGGTCTCCAGGTAAAGTGAGGTCCTGTAATTCACCTATTCTGGAAACCTACGGCACAGTGACTACCTACCGTCTTCTACAATACTCAGCCTTGCTCGTCAGCCATCTCAGCTCCGCACTTAAGTATTTGTAATCTTATATTGCCTCCCCACCTCCACCTTGCTTCAAATTATTGTATGTTGTATAAATATGTATATACTGTTAATGTTTAGGTTAAGTATGGTTAAGGAATATTTTGTTAAGGAATTTTTGGTACTTTATTATACACAACAAAAACTCGCATCCTTTGTCTACCCTTTTATAGTCCGATTGTCTTTGTTTTTTTATTGTTGTTGCCTGTTGGGATCTGGGTAGACTTTTAACTATATTCTAAATCCCCAACTGTGAATTACAAGAAAGCGCTTAGGGACTTCTTGTCTTCTTGTATCCTACGTGGTTATTAACATATATAATGAAAATAGAAAGTATTTTATTTTGATCTTTATTTCCAATATTATCTAGTAAGGTCTCATCTCTGCGTAATCAAAGAGACAAACTCCGTCACCACTGGCTACTTTTGTATAACTGTCTTTCCACTACAAATATTGGAAAATTTGCCGTCGCATTAGATTCTGTCAGTCTCCTCCACTACGACTCATATTTTTCAAACAAGTAATTCTCCGTCTTGTGTTTCATCATATCACGCGACTGTATTTTGGTTTATCCAGTTATTGTGGGCTACCGGCATCTGTTGGTATGTTCCCTGCTGCAGCGGTACATCTAATAACTACCTCAAGAGCCTTTTTTTTTTACACCTAATGCATATTATTGTTTGTGTAAAGTTGATTTCATTCCTCATTATTCATTTTATCCGAATTATACATACTCAAAATTCGTTTGGGTTTCTCATTTGCTTTATGCTGTACATGGATTCTTAAGTCACTTCGGGTATTAAATTAAAATATTTTTGTTTGTTAGAATTACATTAGTATGATTGTCATATAAACTTCATTACCATTTTTAGTGTGTTGACATCCTCCATGACTCTGATTTTTAGTACATTATATTTTTGGGGGCTTCATTTTATTAGATAATTCTCCCTCAGCGTTGTAGAGTTTCACATTTTTCCAGATAAAAAAATGCCAAAGGCTGATAATTACCTTATACTCTACAAATGTGCCAAGGACATACTGTAAATACATTTGTCGCCTTATATTCCTTGAGATTTGATGAATAGCTCGTATTGATAGGGCACAATTTTCTTGAAAAGACTACTATCGTGACAGGTTCTACCTATTAGAGGTGAATAATAGTAAAACTGTAGAGTATGAAAAAAATTATCTGTCTTTGAATTTGTATGTGAAACATTAGGAGCCTCCATATTCCCTTCCCATGCGGTGGTGCGACTCTTGGTAGGGTAGGGCTTTGTTTCAACTGTGCCTTCCTTGTACCACCGCCGGATCCACCTATAAACTGTGGACACGCTGGCACCGGTTTCAATGGATATTTCCCGTGCTGACATGCCAGTCAGCGACATCCATACGATCCTTGCACGATGGGCCCTCAACATCGCTTTTACTGCACGGCGCTTCTCCATGGCCTTTGGCTCTGTCAGACAGGGGGATAATATATAATATGGTAGATTTTGATTCACTTCGATATGTTTTACTATAATGTATAACAAAGGAATGATAAAATATATTTGATTATTAATGAAGGCCTGGCACAAATTTTGCACTGTATAGTCCAAAAGCAAAAGAATTAAACCTGGAAGAAATTGGCAATAAGCTAAAAATTCCAGTAAAGACTCATAAAGGTAAGAAACGAACAACTAACATCTTCCTGGTGCTAGCTCGGAAATTCAAGGTGGCGTTTAAGATAGCCGCAATTCTCCAGTGTATTATATATTTGCAACTAGATATGATAAAAATATAAACGAAATGTCAAATTATAGGTTTTCAGACATGATTAATTCGATGAAACCATTAAATTACTGGATATAATAAAAACAAGATGGCAGCCTTTTTATATGGAATCACATTAACAATAAAAATTGATGGACATATCGACATAGGAATAGTGTATAAACATATATTTTCAAAGATGAGCATTCCCGTTATGTCATTAATTACGTAATATAACATTGTTGTTAACCATGCAGCTACATGTCTCCAGCAGGACACAAATAAGAGCTGCTGATGTAAGAATGTTAGCACGATGTGTACGTGAGAAAGCATCGTCAGTTAACATATGTACAACTGATCCTTTTGCGCACACCCTTTTCCCACAGTTCTGCTGGGCCACTTCCCTTAAAAATCTGGTCGGTCAATGCTACCGAGGTAAGACATCAAAAGATGGAATCTACCAAGACGCACAATGATTTTGTCTAGATCTTGTGCAGCAGCTACTATCTCTTTAGCCTTTAGGTATAATGGCTGGTCAAATGTAACTGGGCAAAGCTTAATGCTGTATAAATAGTGCTTGGATTAGGTAAGTTCAGATTGATGAAAGGGAGGACCTCTAGTTTGGTTCTTTCATACTGGTCAATCCTCATGGCCACTTTCTTGAAACCATGGCCTGGAGGACATGGCGTCAGTTTCAGAATACAGGCAACATTCTACTGTACAAGGAGTCTGAGGACAGCTGCTCAGCTCGGGTTCTGTGGTTTATGGTCATCAGTTTTAAGGGGCCCCACTAAACCTGTACATCCTGCAGACCGGAAACAACAGGTTTGCTCTGTCTTTATAGGAATGCTTCCAAAAGAGCCACCTGTTTCAGCAGATGGTATTTTGACTACGTTTTATGGGTGAACAAGCCATAGTGCCAGTAGAAGTTTACAAGCTATGCCTCACATACTGTGGAATGTGTTGTGACCAATTACTGTAGTTTTACATTGAAATCAACGTTGTCATACACACACTGTGTGAAACCACCAAGAACATGGTTCTTCACCTGATATCAGGGCATGTTTAAGCCGCTGTACCTCTTTAACGTTTTAAGGGAAGAGTATACTGCTCAAAATTTCCATCATTTCTCGGGACGCACACTTGCGGTGTATGTACACAGATACACAGAGCAAAATTGGTGAAATGAAGGACTTGGTTCTACATGCTGAAATTATGGCATGCACTATGGCTGTGCATCTCCTATTGATAGTCTTGGAACTTTTACCCTTCCAGTTCACCAAATTGTACATGAAACGCTTTAGAGAATCAGGTAACAGGTATTCCTATTATCTGGTTCTTCCATTGTAAGGCACTCATCACAGCCATATACGCGCAACTGGATATCATCAAGGATTACTGTACTGTACTGTATTGAAGCAGCCAAATCAATGATACATTCAGTCTCACTACTCGTATCAGTTATCACTTACCTTGTAAGTAATCCACCTTTCACGGAGGGTTTTGTGTGCTGAGTCACGAAAACTGATGATGCTCGACTTTCCGATGATGTTTGTAATTGTGATATTGTCACCACAATGTTTCTTAGGCATTTGCTTGAAAAATCTCAATGCATATAGATCTTGTATATTTAAGTCGTGTACTCTAAACGCCCTGCTAGAGAAAACTGGCATTAATCATTTTCATGAAGTAAAGCACCAAATTTCTTGAAAACATTCTCCTGAACCTTATCAAATGGTCTGCCAATGGATTCGTCCCTTTCGCCTCTTTTCGGAGACATACTTGAGCACAATTACACTGATATTTTGTCTCAGTTTACACTAAATCAAAAGCATATCGTACGAGTTCTGTAACAGCATTTCCCCAGTCATCTTATATGTCTGCGTTATGTTTATAGACGGTGTTTTGAAACTCTATTAGGCCCGAATTCAAAACGGTGATTTTAGCCTGGGATCTGAGCTCGACTCAGGCCTGCGAATCTAAATTCCTCGATCCAAGATTGCTTGCAGTGGATTAGACATATTCAGAACATCGACTTGAACCCCGAATCGGACAATTTGTTGCATTACCTTCAATTACGAGTAAGGATTCGAACACTGAAATTCCAGCTAATCACGTTTCAGTTACACCATTACGGCTGCCGGGTTGCTGGTGGTAGAGTGGTACCGCTCTTGCCTTCGCAAGCAAGATATCACGGGTTCGATTCCCGGGCCGGTGGAAGTTGTTTGGACATACTTCCTAGCCCCCATTAGTCCCTGTTCACCTAGCAGTAAAGTAGGTACCTGGTGTAAATCGAAAGTTGGGAATTCGTATTCAGGCTTCTACGCCCTTAACTCATGAGACGTAAAGGCAAGCATGAACTTAGCATGCTTCCCTGTTGGGCGCTGTAAACGCTTCTGTGCTTCACCTTGCACAAGGCTGTAGGGGAGTGCCCAATAAAAAAAAAAAAAAAAAAAAAATTACGACAGCCAATCACCATCGAGAGTAATGTTTACAAGATTATGACGAAAATTATGACTCGACGAGTTTTTACGGAGGAGAAATCTCTCCTTGCACATCAAAAGTTACTTTTATTACTATAATGACAATCAAATTATGATCAAATTATAATGATTTATGGTATTGTGTTTCAACGTGGCTGTGTTGTTATATAATAACAAAGAAATTCATAGAGGAAAACAATTACATACAAATTGTTGATATAATCCGGGACAGGTGTTAATATTCATAACCAAAGCAAGATGAATCAATGCAGGCCGTAGTAACCTGACTAAGCTAGGTTAGGTTTCTTTCTGTTCTTTTAGCCACACATTTCCCCTGATTAGTAATGAAAAGAAAAGACTTTCCTTTATTAATACATTAATATCAAAATACACTCAGAATTGAGTCAATTATATTGAAAATACATCAAAATAGTGTTCCTAAAGAAAAATGCTCAAAATATAGAAGCGTCAGCGTTCTTTACATTTACCCGCTTGGTATTCATGGACCCTAAACACGAAAGTGTTGTAACACATTAACCATTCAGTAATCAGAATCTTTCTAATCTGAAACTATTCGTTGCGAAGAATCTCAAAGCAATCATCAGATGATGAATGGGAGGTAGAGGTGAACCATAGCCAACAGGTCTGTCAAGTAGATGCTCCATATCACGGAAAATATCAAGGAAATCTCCCTTGCTGAACCTATATCGTTGTTTAAATTGCGTGTCATCATAAAGATTGATAGGATTCTGCCTATCTACCATCAATCTTCGCCCCCCAAAATTTCCGCGCTCTCTGTCAAAATTCATGTTGACTTGCTTGAAGGATCGACCACCAAACCTGCCTCCAGGCTGGATTAACGCGAGGATCGACAAATCCGATCTCAAACCCGGTTTGAATTTATGTGTTAGCTCAAGCCAGCGTTCTGAATACCAAAAATCTTCAATTTTCTCTCGATCCTTTGTTTAATCCTTCATGAGGTTTCAAATCACTGTTCTGAGTTCGGCCCTAAGGTTTCTACCCTGCTTATGCCTGTCCTGCGCTTGAGTGGCATTTTCTTGTCCATAGTTATTGCTTCTGAACAAAACAAACAATCATGTTTAATATCAAATATAAAAGCACCTGATGGCAATATTGGTGACTCTTCCTCCTGTATCACACTAGCAGATGACTTCCTTGTTGTAGCTGTTATCGTGCTCTCACAAGTATAGTTGTTGCGACAAATAGCATGAAGTCTCAGTGGTGGTAGTCAACAGATGATAATCTGTTGAAGCCCATCATCTCGCTTAGTGTCCTGCGGCCCTTATCTCCAATTGTTGCAACATCAGACGAACTCAGCTTCCCATTCCAAATTATACAAGGCACATCCATTATATGAAATAGGAATAAACTATTCCATTTATTACTGCTATGGGCCTCTTGCATACCAAAGTAATATCAAACAAAATCCCATGTTTGCCCTCGATAATTTATCAAATATCATGTCTCGTTGCAAATATATGTTAACATAAAATAGTAGCCATCTTTTTTTTCTTACCCTGATATAAAGGTTTTACAGGATTGCTCGCTTCTGGAAACCCATGATTAGAGACTTTGTTCATATTTCTATCATGTTTAGTAGCAAATATATAATGCACTATAGAATGGCAGCCATCTTGGACGCCATCTTGAGTTCCTTAATTAGCACAAGGAAGATGTTTGGGGTTTTTTGACACGTTTTTTATGTCTTTCGTGAAATTTTCAGCTTGTTGCCAGTTTGTTCCAGGTCTGAGGTCTATTCCAGCTATGATTCTTGGACCAGCAGTCGTCGCTCAAAAAACTCTCTTTACTGGGGGTCGATGAATTCCAGAATGAACACTGTTACTCCTGTTATCTCAGTAGGGTTGTCAAAATCTTTCATCCGTTGCATTATATTGTCTAATATAATTTTGTAAGAGATTATTTTTTTACATCTTATTGTCAAATTGAGCTAGAATGTTTGATATGGGGACAAGAAATGAGACACTGCAATGTTGCTTATTAAAATTGTACTCATTAATTATTACTGCACACCTCCCCCCTACCCCCCAAAAATAAAAATAATATATATATATATATATATATATATATATATATATATATATATATATATATATATATATATATATATATATTTCTCTGAGAACAAACAATTTAAGGAAGCAGGGACAGTTTAAACGTGATAGTAGCAAATTAGTTTTTTTTCTCTTCAGTTTTCAGTCGCTCTGAAGAAAAAGAACACCAGACCAGGGTGTGATGGGTCCCTGGACACTATACAAAGGGAACGTCTCATGCATCATCAAGAGTAGTTATTTCATAAGAGACACCGCCTGTTGCCCGACTTTTTTGTTTCTTAGATTCCTCTGACATGTAACATCAATCGCCTTTATTGAAGTCTTATTTCTGCTTATAGTACTGTAGTTGTTCGTATTTGTGATATATCCAACATCGACTCCCGAACTATGTAAACATATTACCTATTCGTAGATTATGAAGATATAAGTTTGAGATATCATGAACCCACCAGACGGCATTAACACGGGACACATGTTCCTGGATGCATCAATGGCCTGATGAAGTCAAGACTAAATTTCAAGCATATTGTTTATGAACCAACTAGGTGTTTTGTGCAAGAGGAATATTTCACATTTTAACACACTTCTTTCTTAATGCGGAATGACCAATATAGCTGCTAAGTTCACAAAGACACCAGAGGGGCGGTCCTTAGAGATTAAAAGAGATACTGTAAATATCAATGTAGCTGTTGGACGCAAAATATATTTTCTTGATCCTTTTGCTAATATGGTTCTAGATCAAGGGACTATAAGTGTTCTCTTAAAGTACTCGGGATGATGTGCATGAGTAGATCATTGTAGCTACTGAAAGGGGCCCTATTTTATGCTGCGCTTATAGCTTCTGTATAAATAATAATTTCATATAAAATATATGCTGCTTATATCATCGTGAAACCAATTAAGGTGTATTTGTTTTCTTAGTCTCTAGAATCTGGATGGTTACAGACTAAAAAAAATAAATAAAAAATAAATAAAAAGGCGTTACACAAGATATGAAGGATAAGTGTTTAATAAGCAAGCCTGGTTTTGATAGTTCCGAAATATTGCGTTACGTGGAAGTCATTCCATCTTTTCAGGAAGTATTTTTCAAATTATTAAAAGTATAACTTTATGTGAAGCTGTGAAGCATTACTATAGGTTGAGAAGTATATCCGAAATTAAGAAGATCTCAAGTGTTGCTCAACTTCTTTTTCAAACTTGGTTTTTTTTTGTCTTTGGTCAGCCAGAAACAAATTTGTTATACACTAAGGTTGGATTAAACCAATACTCCACCAGGAGGAGACACCGCGTGTATCCGGTCATTTGCTTCTGGAGTAGTTAATTAGATGGTGGTAACTGAGACTCGCATTTCAGTGCACAAACACACACAGGTGACTGCGCATGTACGCGTGGAAATGTACACATCCTCACACATACATTTTATACGAAATAAATGCACCCACGCAAGTACGCACTGTGTCATGCACTTCCATACGAACGCTTGCGAGCGCACTTAAGAACGTAAGAACTTAAGAATGGAGGAAACTGCAGCGGGCCTATTGGCCCATACTGGGCAGTCCCGTTTACACCCAACCCTTATCACTCACATATCCATCCAACCTATGTTTGAAACTATCCAGCGTAATCGAGTTAATGATGATTAATGGTAACTTGTTCCATTCATCCACTCCTTTATTTCCAAACCAATATATACTTATGTCTAATTTAAAACCACTGTTATGAGTTCTCTCCTGGTTGCATAGTTTGAGTACCTTTGTTATATTACCTTTGTTTAGCCCTGACTTCCATTTATACACCTCTATCATATCGCCCCTCACTCTTGAGGGAGAGCAAATTAAGATGCTTAAACCTGTCTCTGTACTCAAGGTTCCTAATGCCCGGGATTAGTCTTGTCATTCTCCTCTGAATTCTTTATAGGGATTCTGTGTCTATTCTGTAATACGGTGACGAGAACTGAACAGTGTAATCCAAGTGAGGTCTCACAAGCGCAAGATATAGTTTTAGGATAACCGCGCGCCTTGTAACTAACACTCCTTTGTATGAACCCAAGTACTTTGTTAGCCTTGTTTCGGTTAAGATTATAATAAAAACATATTTGAATTTCACTCAAAAGAAGCACAACAATTTCACTCACTGAATATGAAACCGTAATAATAAATAAATAAATTTCAGTATAATTACCATACACGTTTCATCACTTGTGAAAAAAGTCAGTGTAGGAAAATATCTTTATATCCCATGAGTAACGCTTCAAACATATCTCTAATGTCCTTCATTCTTCTCTACCTACATTTATAATCAGTGACTCTCAATTTACCTTGTAGCAAATTACCGGTATGGTGGAGTCGCCTCCTCTGTGACTTCCTGGGAACGATCTTCAATTGATCCAGACAGCTATATTTATGAACAGGAAAAGGGAGGGTAGCGCAGGCGCTGCCTCGTGCTCCACGAGGTAGTACGCAGAGTTATTCCTGCCTCCCTATTGACTTTGATGTTTGTTGTTTCGAATACAGAAACAGACGTGTGTGTATGTATGTGTTTTGATACGTATTTAATCAATCTTTTCATCATTATATATATATATATATATATATATATATATATATATTTTTTTTTTTGAACGAAGATCTATGAGTTTTACCCTCCCCCCCCTCCCCCCGACATTGCCCCTATTTATTGCCACAACTCCGGTTGTTTCTTTGCCTTTTTTACCACAATGGGCAAGAGGAAAGATTTAACAAAATAGCAGATAGTGTCAATTATTAGTCTGCATAAGGGCAAGAAACCTGTAAAGGAAATATCAAGAATTGTTGGTGTAAGTGACCGATCAGTTCAGATCTAGATTAAACGATTTCGAGATGACGGCGGGCTGACAACACCAGGGCACAGCGGACGGCTGTACAAAATACCGGTACAAAATTTGCTGATACTTAATTTTAGTTGTCAAAACGATATGCGTGTGAATTCAATTATCATTTCTAGATCGACTCTGGTGGCGGCTGAAGCAAACATGAATATTAGGCTCGTATACACAATGGTCTGGATAATATTTTGCGGCAATATTCGACACATAGATATTGTTTTGGTTTATCGGAGAATCTAATGAATAATAATAATGGTTGTCCGTTGTGTAATGAAGATAGTGGGCAGAAGAGCCACCTAGGCGTGATTTGTTTAAGGTGTAGAAACTGTTGCCAACACAACAACCATACCCTAAGTTAACGAGCTGGATGACCCAGTGTCAATGAATAATTAATCAGAGAACACCGAACAACTCGCCAACTGCACTGGCTACCCATTACCCTGGAACATAATCCGCAAATCGATTAGCATCCAGGTTCTCAATTACTTATGGTTAGACATAGGCAAATGGCGCAAAGAACTTGCCCAAAGTTTTACCCTGCCAGAGGATCGATACCGAGTCCGTTCGCTTGCGAGGCGAGCATGATGACCATTACACTATAAAGGTCGACTATTGGTGTATCTAATCACACACACACTGTATATATATATATATATATATATATATATATATATATATATATATATATATATATATATATATATATATATATATATTTTATGAAAATCCACAATGAAAACGTGGATAAGATAAATCTTGATAAAATCACACGGGAAAATGGAAACAACGGAGTACCTTAGTTTTCGTTTTTATTCAAGACATCTTCAGAGGCAACTGGATTACATGGACAGAGAGAGGCTTAAATATACAGGGTGACCTTAAAAACATGAGGTCAGGTCATAATGATGTCATCCAATAACCCCCACACCAACACACACGTATATATATATATATATATATATATATATATATATATATATATATATATATATATATATATATATATATATAACGAAGAGGAGAACCAGGGAAACACAAACATTTTGACTAAGTTGGGTTTCTTTAATCACTAACGTTTCGGAAAAATCATTTTCCATCATCAGAGCCTAGAAAACAAAAAGTTTGAAAAAGTTTAATAAAATACAGGTGATATGCAATAAAAACATAACATTAAACGAAAATTTACCTTCCATAAAATTTAAAGAAAGAGCACTCCAATTTAAAACAAACAAAAATGACGAGAGACCTACGTACAAAGCCAGCAGATTTGTTAGACAAGATTTTCTCTTTGTAAAACCATGTTGAGAGTCGTAGATTAATTTGCTTTTCTCTAAATGAGATCGGATGCTATCTGCTATAATTGATTCAAAAAATTTCCCCACTACTAACGTCAAACTGGTCGGCCGGTAATTTGACGCTGATGCTCTGTCTCCCTTTTTGAATATGGGTACTACATTTGCCTGTTTCCACAAGTCTGGCACAACTCCAGTGTCTAATGATTTTGTAAATAAATTTACGAGGGGTCCACTAAACTGTTCCCTACACTTTTTCAAGACTCGAGGGAAAATTTCATCAGGCCCTGGGGATTTTGTCTTCTTTAGTGTATTTACCCTCTTAAGAACCTCCGATTTTCTGATAGTGATATTCATTAATTTCTCTTCTTCCTTTTCCCTAAATATCAGTTCCACCTCTGGAATTTCCTCGCGAATTTCTTATGTGAAAATGATAAGAAGTAGCTGTTCAATGCTTTGCTTATTTCTTCACTGCCATTTATCTCTTCTCCCCTCCCTGACTTTAAAGGCCCATCTTTGTCCTTGACCTTTGTTCTGTATACCTGGAAAAATCCCTTGGGATTCGCCTTGGATTCTCTTGCCATTTTGATTTCATAGTCTCTCTTTGCTTTCCTTACATTTTTCTTAACATTCCTAGATAGTTCATTATACCTATTTCTGAGCTGCTCCTCCCTTCCCTTTAATTTCTTATATATTCCTTTCTTTATTCCTATGTCATGTTTAAGATTTCTGGTCATCCACCTTGGCTCATTCTTATTTGACCTAATTTTTCTGTATGGTATATTTTGTTCTTGTGCTTTATGTAGTATATAAGTGAATATATTATAGTCATGATCAATTGTTGTGTCATCTATGACCTCACCCCTTCCTCCTGGGGACTGACGTGACTGTTCCCAGGTGACCTCACCTAGGTACCTTCTTAACCCCTGATAATCCGCCAACCGAAAGTTTGGGACTCTGACCATATTGTCATTGTTTTTCGTTTCCCAATTTAGGGTGAACCTGATTTCTCTGTGATCACTGTTACCTAGTTCTTTCCCTACTATAATATCTCTAATAATATTTTATTTATTTGTTAATACTAGGTCTAATATATTGTCACCTCTAGTAGGTTCTTTAATTAGTTGTTTAAAAAAATTGTCCAGTACTGCGTCTAGGAAGTCTTCAATTCATAGTCACCTACAATGTTGTCCCAGTCAATATTTCTAAAGTTGAAATCCCCCAAAATGCACAGGTTGTTATATTTTGCTGCCCTACTCATTTCCCGCCATATGGGCAGAGCTGCTTCTTTCCCAAGACTTGGGGGCCTGTAAATCACTCCCATAATTAGTTTTTCTCTTCCTTCCATGATTTCTACCCATACAGACTCGGTTCCTATTTCACCCTTTATTGAATTATTAATACAACATTTTAATGTATCCTTGACGAAGAGTGCGACCCCTCCCCCCTTCCTACCTTCCCTATCCTTGTGAAAAAGGTTGTACCATTCTATGTGTTACTCTGATAAAAAAATTTTGCTCGCCAGATTCATCCAAGTTTCGGTGATTGCTATGATGTCTACATTCTCGGTACATACAACCGCTCTCAGCAAGTCTATTTTATTTCTAACGCTCCTACTGTTTGTATAGTATACATTTAAACCTACCCTTCCCTGGTCCTGTTTTACCCCTTGTCCTGAGTAACCATTTTTACTTCCCAGGACCAGCTTGTTTTTAGACTCCCACTTACCCCGACCTCTCTCTACTGGCGAAATCCCCCCCTTTGGAGTGACAATTTCACGCTCCAGGGGCGCAGACAACGTCTTTACCCCGGCACGAGACAAGTGTACTCCGTCACCAATGTACAAGTAGTCGTTGCCAGCTATCAATGAATGCCCAACCATTGCTTGCATAATGTTTTTCCAGTCGGCAATTTATAGCAATTGCCCTGGACAGCCATTCACGACCAACCCCTCTTCTAGGCAAGACACCACATACTATCGGGATCCCTCCCCTATCTCTCATCTTTCCCAGCGCCTCCCTATACCTCTTGAAAAGTTCCTCACTCCTAACCTTTCCTATGTCGTGTCCTCCCACACTAAGACACACTACTGGATTGGTACCCTCCCCTGACAAAACCCTGTCTATCCTCTCAGCTACATGCCCTATCCCAGCCCCAGGAAAACACACCCTAGCCCTACGTGTCCTATCTCTTACACAAAAAGTCCTATCTAAAATCCCCACCTGGCTGTCCCCAACTACCACGACCTTACCTGTGGGCAGGGTTTGTACAACTGCCCTTTCCTCTTCCTGCTCCATACCGTCCTGCCTCTTCTCTTCCTCGCCAGCTTCCTCCAGCACCTGGTTGGGGTTACTACACTCCACACCCTGGTCAGCTTTCCTGAGTCTGACCCTAGTCCCCTTGGAGACAACCACTCTCCACTCCTGCTCCTCCTGAAGGAGTTCAGTTATGAGGCCTTAATTTTCCCCCTTTAGAGTGTGAAGTTCACTCCTCAACTGTCCCAGCTGCCTTAACAGAGTGGCCAGTAGGTCGTTTTTCCTCACATTCCCCTCCTTTTCCCCCCAAGACACAATGATCCAAGGCGGCCATTTTCCTTGGTCACTAACGGGAGCACTTGGGGGCACGACCTCCTCCAAGCTGGGTCAGGTAGCTATGAGCTATAGGGATGGGTGTAAGTGGGACTGCCCAGTATGGGCCAATAGGCCTGCTGCAGTTTCCTCCATTCTTATGTTCTTATGTTATCAGCGAGGGGCGACCTGATAGAGGTGTATAAGTGGAAGGCAGGGCTAAACAAAGGGGACATTACAAAGGTACTCAAACTATCCAACCAGGAGCGAACTCGTAACAATGGTTTTAAATTCGACAAATTTAGATTTAGGCGTGAAATATGTAAACACTGGTTTGGAAACAGAGTAGTGGATGAATGGAACAAGTTACCAAATATCATCATTAACTGGAATACGCTGAATTGCTTCAAACATAGGTTGGATGCTCATATGAGCAATAGGGGTTGGGTGTAAACGGGACTGCCCAGTATGGGCCAATAGGCCCGCTGCAGTTTCCTCCATTCTTATGTTCTTATATGCCTTGAAGAACATTTTTGTTTCTAGTCTTTTAAACGTTTTGAAGGAGTACTGTATCTGTGATTCATAAACACTAAATACCAAGATATACAAAGTAGGCAAGTTGTTAACGGTAAAAACAATTAGTAATTTATATAGTTAAAAAATCAAACTAGGTATACGTCTAACCTTCCGAGTCATTATAACTTCACCATCTATTACTGTGTGCATAAAATGTACTGTCTGGTGTATAGTAATGATACAGCATCTTTGTAATTCATAATATTAATGCCGAAAAACTACAACTTATCGCATTTAAACAACACTCAACGTCATTTGTTCCACATCCAAGTCTTCATCCGCATATTTTCTTGGCCTGACATCTGATGATAATAGGAGTTGCATTACTGAAGCGTGGGATGGGAGTAGATGAATATCTCCCCCAAAAAGATGAGGAAGGCGAAGCTAGAACCAAGAAACAACACGTAGAAGGCGCCTTGTAAGTGTCGTAGTCCCAGCACCTCCTGTGTTTCGTCATCCTGGAATTTTTTTTAAGGTCATATGTGCATGTTGTGATTAGAAAATGCCATAAAAATTCATATAAGAATGGGAAGTATACATACAAACAGGCACACCTGAAGGAAATGAGACAAATCACAGGACAAGTGAGGTTGTTTACCTCACCCAGGTTCGCTTGGGTTGCCTTCTGATCCAATGCTGCAGCCTCCCTGTTTTCTTTCACTCTCTTCTCTATAATTTTTCCTGTCCAGTAATTGATAATACCTGCGTCTTCCAATTTGGATTTTAGCTGGAGAAAGCGTCCATAGAACGGTGCACCTTTCCTGAAGAAAAAAAAAAAAAAAAAAAAAAAAAAAAATATATATATATATATATATATATATATATATATATATATATATATATATATATATATATATATATATATATATATATATATATATATATATATATATATATATATATATATATATATATACTTGTGTCACAGAAAGACTTCTGGTTGAAGCTAGTCTGATTATGGAATTGAAATTAATAAACATTAGTGATGGTCAGTTCAAAACTGATATGTTACATAAATTTATTTGTCAGTTGCCCAAGGATAAAAATGCTTAGGAAACCTCTGATCTAGTTGTATGATAGCTATTTAGTGGGTCCCTTATTTTTTACCTGACCTGACTAGTCACGTCACCCCCCTTCTCTTAAGCTCCTCTACGTGTGTGTTGGTGTGGGGATTAGTGGATGACATCATTATGACCTGACCTAATGTTTAATAAGGTCACCCTATATATTTAAGCCTCTCTGTCCAGTAATCCAGTTGCCTCTGAAGATGTCTTGAATAAAGACGAAAGCTAAGGTACCTCGTTGTTTCCCTTTTCCCACCGTGATTTTATCAAGATTTATCTTATCCACGTTTTCATTGTGGATCTACATGAAATACATATATATATATATATATATATATATATATATATATATATATATATATATATATATATATATATATATATATATATAAATATATGTGCAAGTAAATCACTGTAGGTGCGCGTGATCTAGGTATATGCTGATAACCACAAGGAAAGAAGAAAACACGAAGTTCCCAAGCGCTTGGGAACTTCGTGTTTTCTTCTTTCCTTGTGGTTATCAGCATATATATATATATATACTTCATTTTTAGTCCATATAACACGCCGACTTTGAACATATAATCAACGACCTCACCAGCAAGGAATCGAACCCTCGACCTACTGGGTGTGACTAGGGAACGCTTACCGGCTAGGCCACAAGGACACTAAAAGCAGTTCTAGACTCTGTTATATTTCACACAAAGCCTGTTCATCGAGCTGATGGCGCCGTGAACCTCATTGGGAAACTGCCCGTGCCTCTTATGTGGTGTCAGTAGCATTTTACCGAATCCAGCTGGTATGAAACGCTGGTATATAAACCCTAGTATTCTTAAAGGAATAATTACAACAAAGTCGCATAAGACTTATATTTGTATTCATGCCCTGATATATAAAGTGACCTAGGATCTCTTCATGGTATGAGAGAAGGAAGTATTTACTTGATTGACAGATGAACTTACACTAAAACAACTTCAAGACTCTCCTCCCTCGGTCACTATAACCCCTTTATTTAGTTTTACTGAGTTACCACTGATCTGATCTGTGTGGACTTATATACTTACTTATTTACATATTTGTACCTACATACAGTAGGTTAATGCTATGAATGAAGGAAGTATAAAATTACAAATGGAATGTAATAAAAATAAACTATAGAGCCATTACTAAAAGCAAAATTAACCACATTAATTACAACAACAATAACATATAATTAATAACGACAATAACACGAATATTAATAACACAGTAACGATAAGGGTTTTAATATCATTGTTGTCAATTTCATTATCATTAATTTGGACTTGAATTAGTAAGCATCCTCATCCCAGGTATCATAAATATAATTTTTTCCTAATATAAAGAATCACCCATTGCACTGACTTCACCTTGACATTTTATAACATGTGTAAGGGCGGAAACGATCCTCCGGCTGGTTACCGCTACTAACTCGCTCGTTTGCTGGTGCAGACGACACTTGGGGTGGTTGGACAGAGGTGAGCGCGGCAGCGACTATCTCCGCCACCGGCAGATTCATCCCAGCCGCCATACAGTCAGTATCTAGCTACCCTGCTGTCCGTCAAATTCTGGCTGTGATCTCATCATAGGTCCTGGACTCGTGGGCTGTGTTCCCAGATCTTCACCGATCAACTGCCAACTCTCTGGTCATCTACCACTACCGCATACCACGACCATCAGTTCATCACATTCCGTCAGTGCCCCGGTGTTCTCCTGCCTTTTTAAGACGTCGCTAGAGTGTGGAGTTGAATTGGACGTTTCCCTACCCTGAGTGTGCATCACCGTGTTCCAGAACCTTCCCCCAGGGCCACCGCCGTAGGAAATATTTGTTCATGGTTTGATTCTATAATTGTTTGATTCCATTAATTGCTGACTCCCCTTTATTGTTCTATTCTATCAATTGTTGACTCCATTTAATTGTTTGAATCCAATAATTGTTTGATTCCTTTAATTGTTTGACTCCCGTAATTATTTGATGTATGTTGAGTGGTGTCAGAGTTTTGTGTTATATTTTTTATAGTAAAGAGATGTCAATCTCAAACGGTTGTTTGTTATTCCTCAGAAAACCCTGGTCCTTGACTTTCCAGGATTGTCTCTGACCTTTGGTTTCTGAGGTTTAACATTCGTTCCTGTGTTGTTGTAATTCGCCGTGAGCGCGCCACCTTGCTGTCTGTGGCCCGGAAGCAAGTTTTGTTCAGTGGTTATCCCTTCCTTCTGTGTGCTAATTTTGTTGCTCTCCCTTGTACTTGGGAAAGTTAATTAGTATTGGTTGGGGTGCACTGTGGATGCTGTCATAGCATTTTTGTTGTTGTTTCACCTGGTGCGGTTTCGTTACCCTGAGGTGATTCAGCTGGGCTGGGTGCGGAACGAGGTTCCCTCCAGTCGGATCAAATCATTTACTGGTCTGATTGAGCCACTAGGTGAGTTACCTTTGGCTATTTGCGGGGTAAGTTTTTTTTTCTTTGTTCTTGGCCTTTCGGATCATTATGTCTGCTTTTGAGGTGTGGAAAGGTCAAGCGGTGGCCCTGGGTCTGACAGGTAATGACATTGGTCAGTATGTGGTCACCCAACAGAATGCCGAGAGAGAGAGAGAGAGAGAGGCACTTCAGAAAGAGAGAGAGTTGGAGGAACGCCAGAGAGAAAGAGTTCGAATTAGCAAAGTGGCAGGCAGAAAAGGACCTAGAACTGGCTAGGATTAATGCTTCAAGTAGACCAGACTCCTCTGGCCATATACAAGACAATGTGGTAAAACCCAGCTTGCCTGTGTACCGTGAAGAAGACATCGCCTCCTACCTTGTTAGGTTTGAACGGGTAGCTGAGCTGCTTGGTGTAGAGCCAGATAGCTATGCTGTAAGGTTGGGTAGCCTACTGAGTGGTAAGCCGGTAGAAATTTACACGTCCCTGTCTGGCGACATCACCCGAGATTACTTCTTGTTGAAGCAAGCTCTCTTGCGAGGATTTTGCAAGACTTCTGACGGTTATCGTGCTGATTTCCGCAGAACGAAGATTAGAGCGGGAGAAACGTACCAGCAGTTTTCGATTCACCTGGGTCGTTTATTTCAACAATGGCTGGAGACATCAGGGGTTGAAGAAGCCTTTGAGTCTCTCTCTAACTTCATGATATTAGATCAGTTTTTGTCTTCTCTACCTCCAGACTAGAGAATTTTCATTAAAGAACACCAGCCAGCGACGATTGGAGAAGCTGTGCATCTTGCCGACAACTGGGCGTCTGCTCGCAACGCCTACCCCAAGTCTTCCCCTCCTGTGGTGAAGATTGCGAAGCTTCCGTCCTCCGAGGAACCATCCCCAGGAGTACACAGGAGTAGTTCGCCAGCCGTGCGGTGTCACAGCTGCGGAGAAGAAGGGTACATTCGTTCTCGCTGTCCCAGGAATTCCCTCGCCTTCAAGACTGCGGACACTCATCAACCCAGCAACAAGGTCGGATTCTGTTTGGAAGACAGGAGCTGCCCCCGTTATTGTGTCAGTGGAACAATCAATGGGTCTAGGGCATCTACTTTCATCAGGGACACTGGTTGCTCGTGCATTATTGTCTCTGAAGAAGCCCTGCCTGACGCTGACATCTCCAGCTGCCCGAAGGTTAGTGTCGCCGATTATTTAGGTCGTGTTGACCAGTTCCCTGTTGTTAGGTGCTACCTGCGTTGCCCCTATTTCACTGGTTGGTCTAATGTGGTAAGAGCTCCCATTAAATTTGCTAGTGTCCTCATTGGTTATGTTTCCGGTGTTCGTGACCCAAACGACCCGGAAACGTTAAAATTCTCCTCGCCACCAGCACCAGTCCCCACGCCACCTGCTGAGGACGACGACTCGCCACCTGCCGACGTCGCCTCGCCACCCTCTCACGCCGCCACGCCTGCCGCCAAGGTCCAACCTGTAGGGCCACGGACGGCGAAGGTGAAACGACCGCATCCCCTGATTCTGCCGAATTTGTTGCCACTGACTGTGACGCCCAAGGAGTTCGCCAAGCTTCAAGACTCGTGTGCCACTCTGAAGCGGGTAAGGGGGAAGGTGACTTCCGGGGAGGAGGATCAGGTGAGAGATGGGTCGGTTTATAAGTTTGTTTCTTTTAATGGGGTGTTACACAGGTCTTGTGTTTCATCCAAGCGACCAGCTAAAGTAGGTCGGTTTTTACTTGTTGTCCCTGCTGTTTGTCGTAGTAACATTCTCTCTGTAGCTCACGAGAGCCCTCTTGTAAGTCACTGTTCTCGTAGGAAAACTTATAGGAAGGTTGCTGATCAGTTTTACTGGCCAGGTATGGCAGCGGATATTAGAGCTTTTTGTAGGAGGTGTGATCAGTGCCCACGTATGTCCGCCAAGGGTAGAGTCCGTCCTGTTCCACTTGAACCCTTACCCATTGCAGAGCCATCTTCTCGGGAAGCCATAGATTTTGTTGGACCGTTCTCGCTCCCCCCCCCCCCCCTTCCTCTAAGAAGCCTAAATTTCATCAAGCTAATTTGTTAAGGAAATATAATTGCAGGACCCACATTGCTCGTGTCCTTGACGACGTCCCCAAGCTGGAGTTAGTCGAGGCACTACCCTGCAAGAGTTCCTGTGAAGTTCGGACGCCAGAGTCTGTTGATCTCGGTTGCCAGTTGCTGCCAACACCTGACGAGATAGAAGAATCCTCTACGACTGGAATTGGGCCCAAACTTAAAACTTGGACTGAAGTGGACCCCACGTGCAGTTCCTTGATACTGCCTTACGTTTTGGACATCAAGTTACCACCTATTCTTTTCTATGACCCTTCTTCATTGTGCAATGTGTATTTAAGCATTTGTTGTAAGATGATTATGCTTTGTGTACTAATCTTAAGTTTTAATCTACCTTACAGTAGATTTTTGTTGGGGGAGCTGTGTAAGGGCGGAAACGATCCTCCGGCTGGTTACCGCTGCTATCTCGCTCGTTTGCTGGTGCAGACGACACTTGGGGTGGTTGGACAGAGGTGAGAACGGCAGCGACTATCTGCGTCACCGGCAGATTCATCCCAGCCGCCATACAGTCATTATCTAGCAACCCTGCTGTCCGTCAAATTCTGGCTGTGATCTCATCATAGATCCTGGACTCGTGGGCTGTGTTCCCAGACCTTCACCTATCAACTGCCAACTCTCTGGTCATCTACCACTACCGCATACCACGACCGTCAGTTCATCACATTCCGTCTGTGCCCCGGTGTTCTCCTGCCTTTTCAAGACGTCGCTCGAGTGTGGAGTTGAATTGGACGCTTCCCTACCCTGAGTGTGCATCACCTTGTTCCAGAACCTTCCCCCTGGGCCACCGCCGTAGGAAATATTTGTTCATTGTTTGATTCTATAATTGTTTGATTCCATTAATTGCTGACTCCCCTTTATTTTTCGATTCTATCAATTGTTGACTCCATTTAATTGTTTGAATCCATTAATTGCTGACTCCAATTATTTGTTTGATTCCTTTAATTGTTTGCTACCTTTAATTGTTTGACTCCATTAACTGTTGACTGCCTTAATTTTTTGACTCCCGTAATTATTTGATGTTTGTTGAGTGGTGTCAGAGTTTTGTGTTATATTTTTTATAGTAAAGAGATGTCAATCTCAAACGGTTGTTTGTTATTCCTCGGAAAACCTTGGTCCTTGACTTTCCTTTATTAAGATCGTGATTAGTCTGGTAAGGGATTTCTATCCCTAAGTCCCAGGCCTTTACAACATGAGAGCCTCAGATACATACCACAAACAAAACCCAAATTTCTTACTAATGTTCCCCAAAATAACAAGCACTTTATATGAATACACTGTACAGTACATAGATAAATACAACATGAAAGTGAATTCTATAAGCCTGATGACCCGTTGGGGACCGTTGACACTTTTCACTTCCACAGTGTTGATATTTGATTTCCATTTACAACGTATTAGGCGTTTCCTGGGCGCAAACTAACGACCTAATACGCCAGACATTGCCTCAGTCCTATAGTCACGCAGTTGCAAATAAGTGACCCTTTATGTATAGAGCTAAACCGACATTATTTGAAATACTGTGTAACATTCAATGCCATAATATCCTGACCAGGGGGGTTAGTTATACTGAGCCTTTGTGAACTCTACTCTGTAATCCTTTTGCGCTACCGCTCGCAGGATGAGTATGGGGATGCAAAATAAACTAGCCTCTGTAAGTGGTAAAATAATAAATTAAAAGGAGGAGAGCTATTTTACAACTTTTCTCCCACACCTTAAGTATATACTGTATAGTGCATAATAAATAGAACAACTATATTGTTAAGTTACCTAAAACTCCAACCAGAAGAACCTAAGACGGAGATGCCATTACTGCTGATGTAGAAGGGCGTGTTGCCTAGACTGTCGGTGTAGCGGGAGGCGACGACGACACTGATATAGTTCTGAAAGTCTATCAAGGAAAACCCGCCTTCTAACACCTGCTGCAGCGCTTCATCCGCTACCAGCACCTAAGATAGAGGGACATCCGTTGCATTTGCATTACGCAGAAAATAAATCATACAGGTTTGAGCTGTGTGTTGTGTACCAGTTTGTACGTTCCTTCTCGTCACTCAGCGTTGCATTCTAAAATCAAACACTTCTTAAAACTCTTAAGGTATGGATCAGTTTATAAAGCAATATAGATCATCTACATAATCTAGGAAGCGTAATAAAGCACTTACCTCCATTCCTTTAAATATCTGGTTCACCACAGCGTCTGTATGCTTTGCGAAATATTCATATGCTGCCCCCTTGTATAGCCAAGGCTCCGTTGCCCATCTCCAGTTTTTCCGGTCCACCAGGTCCTGAAAGCTCTCTGGGGTTGGTGATTTTCCCTGGACTGTCAGGTGAGCTATGAGTGAGGACCGGAACCCTGTAGCGATAATTAAGCAGAACACCAACCACCACCCAACCAATACCTGAATGCATAGAGAAGATAGGTAATGCACCCCAGTTTATTGCTTAGGACCAAGACGTCTTGCAATATATTCCATAACTCCTGCGATTTTATTTTTCAGTCGTTAGATAACTAATTATTTTAGAAATAAAACTACCGAAAAATGATTACTGTAACACTGATTTCTTCTTTAGGATCACCATGGAGTTGTCGACAGAGAAGTTGGAAATTATCCTTCAGTCCTTGCATTTACCTTTAAATCTATCGAACTAGTTCTCATGATGCCCTAAGTCAGGAAAACGTATAAAGACACCTCTTATCCAAAGAGTAATGTTCTATTCATCGCGTCTGTTTCCTCTGTCATCATTCACCATATTTATTTTACGGGAAACAAGTGTTAGATAAGATTTACGTTTTCATATTGTTTTTATGAAAGATGTAAATAATATATCTATAAATAAAGAGCGTATATCAAATAAATGCCTCAACTTTGTTGCACGAGATCTTGGTTTCCATTATATTTAATGAGATAACGAGACAGCCGGTAATACAACAACATCTACCACATTTCTTCACTGCTAGAAATTACCGAGAGCAAAACGAGCATGATCAATGGACACATTCAGTGTTTTGTGATACAGAAAACAAACGCTATAAGCAATGCCACTGACCTGGCCTGAGACGCTGACGGAAGGGTCACTTGGCGGCTGCTCCAACAGCGCCCCCCAGCCATACAGTAATATGGTATTGAACCTTACAGCACGACCTCCCACTACCCGTGAACTCGCTCTCTGTAATAACCACATAAGGCCGCCCCATGTAACTACGCTCGCCAGTAATGCAAACCAGATGACATCTGAGGAGGAAAGTATACACATTTCATTCTTTGAAATTTTGAAATATGTTTTTAGTGCTTTTGTAGGAATAATCCTGAAGTATTTTAATTTCACTCGAACACACACACACACACACACATATATATATATATATATATATATATATATATATATATATATATATATATATATATATATATATATATATGCAAGTAAATCACTGTAGGTGCGCGTGATCTAGGTATATGCTGATAACCACAAGGAAAGAAGAAAACACGAAGTTCCCAAGCGCTTTCGTGTAATTCACATCTTCAGGGGTGAGTACAGACTAGAGAGAGTAATACAAATCAAGGTGAATATATACAGAGGAGGGTGAGACCAGGTCCACAATGGTCAGGTAATTAGGTAATGACCCTACTAATCTTTAAATAGCACACAACGGTTGGTGGTCAGGTCAGATGGGCCAGTGACCCGCCCTCTCACTTGATCACAAATCTTCTTAATTACAAATTGTCCAGCTTGTACATGCCGTTACTCAAATTCATGTTGAATGCTTCGGTATGTTTAATAAGACTAGATTCTATGATGTTCCTACTATCAATTGAATTACATGGTAATATTGAGAAGGCATTATCCCAGTCAATGCAATGCTTGTTATCCCTCAAATGAACAAACAGAGCATTGGATTCCTGGCCTGTCCTAACACTGTATTTGTGTTGTTTAATTCTAGTTACAAGATCTTTACCTGTCTGGCCTAAGTAAAACATATTACATTCCTTGCAAGGGACTTTATAAATGCAACCAATTGTGTTGTTGGGGGAGTTCTTGATTAACATTTGTTTAACAGTGCATGAGTTTTTAAATGCCACATTGACGTTCCAGGTTTTTAGCTGTGCCGGAATGTGTGAGAAATTTTTGTGAAATGGTAATATTAAGATATTCTTATGGTCATGGGTGGGCTTGGGATCAGTTCTATAAAAAGTTTTCTTAGTGATGTTTAAGCATTTGGGTTCTATACCTGGCGGGGTGAGGGTATATATATATATATATATATATATATATATATATATATATATATATATATATATATATATATATATATATATATATATATATATATATATATATATATATATATATATATATATATATATATATATATACAGTATATGTAATATTCAGAAATTTCAGAGTAATTTTGAATGCCCCGCCATTGGCAACACTGAGCGTTCAAGGTCGTGGGAGGGAAGAGAGCTCTTCCTGCTCATAGCGAGAGATGGTGGAACTAGGCCTATATGATATTAAATGTAATTTACTGAATTAATAATGATGCGATTCATGAAGTAAGGGACTATTATTGAATTTTAAATTATTATAGATCGTTTATCAGTCTGAATAATGTTACGGGTGTCCCAAGGAGTTATTAGTTAGGCGGAAAATATGTCACGTAGGCCTAAGCTAACGCCTTGAGAGACGCGACGCGGGCCCTCCCTGAGTCACAGAAATAGTCACGTGGCCTAGTCACCTGTGCTGGGCTATTGCAGTATAACAAGTAAGTCTCATTCGATCTCAGACAGGGTTAGATAGGGCAGTGGTAAAGTTAACTAGAGCTAACAGTGAGTTCATTTGAGGGTTTCCGTCAGAACCCACTTGACCGGAGTTGACCGGAGTTGACTTCGAGAGAATGACTGCCGTTTGAGACTGCCGTTGATGATTGAGGGTGGCGATTGTCGCCATTGGACTGATCAGTGTAGGCCTGTCACTGTTTAGCGGGGTAGCAAAGGATCTCTTGAGTGAACGAGTGCTCCCGACAACTAAAACGACACCGGACCAGCATCAGCAGTGGGTGATCAGTTCTTACCACTCAGGTGCACAACACCAAATGTCCGAGCAGCTAGTGAAACCCTCTTGCTAACGGGAAGCTAAAGCTTCTCTCAACTGTACAAGGTCTGATTGGCTCACTCCCTTCCGCTTTATGGACGCACTGGGAGTACACTGAGGCTACCTGAGTAAATTAATGGTCACACACTGAGACCGTGAGTCTAGGACTCTAGGAGATACCTAGAGGAACATTTTATCTCCTTTATTACGGGTGTAGCTAATACCATTTCTCAGACTGATATTATCTTGACGTGTGTAGTTTAATAGTTCCTAAATAATTTTGATAGTATTGTTTTTGAATGTTTGTGTCATTAAGTGGAACCAGAGTGATACTGTGATTTGATTCTTTTAATGCATCGAATTTTTCTCCATAATTCTGATCTCAGGGATAACCTTTGTTCCCCAGAGTAGTGTTTAAGTTAGGTTAGGAAGAGTGCATCTGTTGGGGTGATATTATTTTGTTGAACGCCCTTAAGGCCTATTCATTATAGAGTATTTAATTTCTATTTTTTTAATACCATTTCCTAAGTGACTGATACTATTTTGTGAAAGCCCTTAAGGCCTGTTTCATGTGTGCAAGCATCATTTCTTAATACTTCAAATTTATTGTTGCCTGAGTTTCTAATAATTTCTATATCATGTATAACTTTTATTCCCCAGAGTAGTGTTTTATGTTCAAGTTAAGAGGTACGCATATTGGTGTACCATTAACTGATTGTGTTTGTAGTGTTGGAGGGAATATAAGTGTCTAAATTTTACAGTGTGTCTCATTCATCCCAGTCACAGACGCTATCCTTCCACGGGTCACGGACAATTCATTTTGTTTAGTAGATTTAAGTGTTCTTGTGCTGGTTCGGGATTTTTCTCAAAGGGGCGCTTCCACTGCCATTACCATCTATTAATTTTAATAAACCGCAATTCAAGTGAGAAATTAAAGTCCAGTAAATTCCGACCGGTTACATATATATATATATGTGTGTGTGTGTTCTAGTGAAATATACATAACAAACCTGCAAAGGGTCTTATAAACGAGAGGTGTGCAGGCAGTAGTGAAGGCTTCAGGGACGTCACAACCATAAGATCTGATGGGTAAGCTCGAAAAAACTCGACCACCTTCAGACGTCCTCTTGTTGCCGCCATAACAGTGCAAAAGTCAGATTCTTCCCGTTGGAGTTGACCGATCATCCCAGTAAAGTTACCATCCCTCTCGTCACCAAAAGATCGGTCAGGCTCAGCATATATATCATATCTGCTTGTGGTAATACCAAATAAAGTTATTTACAAATCTAAATAAGGCTACATTATATAGAAAAGGCGTGGGCAACCCGCGGCCCGAACCAAGTCCTTGTGTTGCCCTCAGAGTGATTGACAATTTTTTTTTATTGTGGCCCGGGGTTCAGGTAGATGCAGCCAGTTAATGGTAATTTAAGTAATGTTTATTAAATGAATTATCTTCACACACAAGTCATTAGTGGTTCATAGCCTAAGAGTAAGTAACTACGAAATCGTAACATTGAAATAAGAATAAATAGTCAACAATATGAACATTTCAACTTGTGTGAGCTTAAGGGCCAAGTTTGGCGAGGACTGTTTGATGGATTAACTACTATGTGCCAGTGGGTCACTCGGGAATTATCTAAAGGCGTTTATTGTAAGGCGTTTTAGATGCACGGAATTGCCAAAGCGTTAGCTATTCAGTCTGCGCAGACGCTTCTGCTGAGTTCTGCACATGACACCTTGAGAGGGAAAAGCAAACATCTTGATCAGGGGTTAGAGTGTGCAGCCCCGAATAGCTAACAACCAATCAAAGAGTTTCTCCTACTAAAACAGTGGGTAAATACACGGATCATGGCAGCTTATGGAGAATATTGAAATTAATATTGAAGAGTTGCTGGCTTGGAAGACAATAAAAAACTGATATAATAATAAAAATAATTCTATATACAGAAGTATATTGGATAGGACCTAAAACAAAGTGCATGGCATGAAAGATTTGAAAAGGATTGTACCTAGTTGAAACCTATTTTGGCTCCACTCGTTTTTAAGTGGGAGCTATCCCATTTAGCCCTTGTTGACTTTGGTGTAAAAATATTGATAATTACTCAAATATGATTGAAACCTTAATATCATTACTCATAAGATACTTTAAATAAGGGTGAACAAGTTTATTACACTTCTGTAAGTGCAAAAAATAAGACTTAAACGAACCTGAAATGCGTCTTAGTTCGTGCATAAATATGCGAACACCTAGCCGCGAGACACAAGAGTGTGGTTTCAAAGTCCTGGAGAAATTACCTTAACAACGGGCCGATTTTTTTTGTGTTATTTTATTGGCCCCTCTTTCATAAAAAGAAGAACTATATAAATGGGTTAATTATATTTGATTTATATACTGATTTATCCCCTGTAACTTTCCCCTAGCTATGAGGTGACATGTCCAGTGCACGTGATAAGGTGTGCTTACGGGAAGCTGCATTATATTATGCTGAGTTAAGGCATTAAGTAGCCGGCTCCCTGGCCACCTAAAGAGGGCAGTAGTTTGATATCCTTGACTAGAGGAAGACGTTATTTCAGAGCCATCGTGGATGGTTCCGTCTTCCCTCGAGGGAGGACGACGTGCCTATTCCGTTCTCCCTCGATGGGTCACTACTCATAGAAGTCCCACTCATAATTTCACATCGAAAGGAAGTGATTAAACGGTCTATTTCCATAGCCACGGTCCTCTCTCTTCACACTCATAAATAGTGGAACAGACAATTGGGTTTCGCTACTCTAAAGCCCAATATAATATATATGATCAGTAATTTATACATTATGTCTAGTTCATTATTCTTATTTATTGTTGACTGACATTTTTTTTTTGTCTTTCAATAATTGTCAATATATTTTCTTCACTATTTCTTTCTGTATTGTGTCTAAATAACAGTTCTCCTAATTCTATTGTTTTCTAAAGTCTGTGTTGTACAACAGTTATTCCCAAAACGCGATACAATGTAGTATTTTTTAATGATAGTCCGGGAAAGCTAACGCGTTAACGATTCCGTGCATCTACAAAAAACGCCTTGAGGTTGGTTAAGTCCAAGTGGTGTGTGACGACTCTGTTCCCTCCTCACTCTACCACCATAACCACCACTTGCTCCAACTGTACTCCAGGACAAGAAACTGCTTCACGAAGCTGCTCGACCCTAGTGAGCATCGATTCAGAATCAGTTTCCCATCTGACAATAAGACCGAGGTATCGAGGCAAATGTGTCTGCCAGGTAGGCCAAGTCTCTTCTCTGCTGCCTACCGTGTTCCTCTTCTCCCGGGGTGTGGACGACGAATTGTATTTAGGACTACTGCTGGTGGTGTTGTGATAGTTTGATGGTAATCGACTATGGCGTTAATCCCTGTTCCTGGTTGGCCATCACAACCTAGACTTGCTAACTGAGCTGCCATTTCCATCAGGTTTTTGTGTTGTTATATATAGTAGTTGTATTTAATGTTTAAAGTAAGAGTAATCAAGTATTATTCTGGTGTGTTTTGGTATATTTATAAGTTATGTTACTTTTGTTTTCATAATTGCATATTTTGTGTTTTACTCATGTTATTTAATGTACTTATTTAACTATCTTAGTCAATACTTAATGTAAATGTTATTAAATTAATCAGTTTACATGATAATCTTCTTATCCTTTTATAATTTACAGTTGTCTGTCACCAACAGTGTTTCTTACTTGATGTGTGAGTGTGTATATATATATATATGCCTATGAAGAGAGATCTATTCAGACAAGAATGAATACATAGAACAGACAGCCATTCATAGAGAATGAGGTACTATGATGACCTGTGTGACCACTGCCCGTTGACAAGTAAAAATGCAGAGTGAATAATCTAGGGGTTGTTTCATTGTAGTTTCTCATGCGACAAGATTTACAGTGATACTACTCTGGTGGGTGTGTCTCATAAGTTAGAAAAATGCTTTAATTGTAGGAAAATCAACATATTCACAGACTGCTTCACCCATCTTCTGTTAAATGTCTAGAAACATTAACATTTTACTTAAAAATTTATTAATGGATTTTTTTTTCAGAAATGGGAAAAAGGCTCAGATTGTAAACTGAAAATATCTTAAGGTGGACGTGACAAAAAACCTGTTTCTTTGTCTCTGTTAAAACAATACAGTTTTAACATTATTTTTGGGTTAGGTAGGATATAAATTTTGGTGGGATGGCCCGCAGAAAAATACATAAATCGTAATGTGGCCCATGACTGAGGAAAGGTTGCCCATGCCTGATATAGAATATTCTCCTGACAACTGATAAGGTTTAACATAACAGGTTTTTTTACGAGTGACAGATTTACTTTATATATTTATGATTAATCTCAGTGTCAAATAATCTTTGCACAAATTTAAATACAATTTATGTTATTTAATATAATAGTCTCGTAAAAACATGGTGACAAGGATTCAACTAAAAAAAAAAAAAAATATATATATATATATATATATATATATATATATATATATATATATATATATATATATGTATATATATGTATGTATATATGTATATATTTATTTATATATATATCTATATATATATGTATATATATATATATATATATATATGTATATATATATATATATGTATATATATATATATATATATATATATATATATATATATATATATATATATATATATATATATATATGTATATATAATTGCATAATAGCGACAATTTTCATGTATTTTTTAACTTCTAGCGGGCCGTAGGCGATCATATACTGTAAATCTTTAAAATACATATAAATTAATAGTTTCATAGAAGACCTAACCTACCCTTATCTAACATACTTTAGGCTATAGTTTGATTAAATGAATCAGAACAAGTTTTATCATATAAAAATTAATAAGGATCATTAAGTTGTATTAATGAAAATATAAAGTTATCCCTATTTGTCAATAGCGAATGGTATAGAAATGCTACATTATAACAAGTAGTAAGATTTTTACGTAAAGTTGAGAGCTGCAGAGAGACTTGTTATTAGCCTGGTATCAAGCGAGTCTCTGGGTTTGACTATGCCTCCCCGCATATTGATCTTCCTCTCGTAGTCCATGTAAGGGAAGTGTGGCACTGATACGATCCGCATCCTGTGGCCTCTGAAGTTCTGGAACTGATCTGAACAGAAAGATGTTATGTTGATTGATTCATTAATTCATCGATTAATGCAATTTTCCATTTATGAACAACTTCTCTGACTTATTGTTGCTCTTACCGTGGAAGAGACTTGATGTGATATTCGGCTCCAAGATAAGTTGGACGTCCGCCTCCCCGTTGTTACAGTACAGACACCGCCGGTACACCCACACACGCTCACTCACAGATGCTGACAAAAAGGAAACACATAATTTATCTTGATATCTTCTTTTACATTTGTGTGTTTTTAAAGGCAAAAAAAAAAGAAGTCACAGTAACTTGCAGAGACATAGGGGTTGTTGCTTACCGTATACGTTATTTATATTTAGTTTTATATTAAAAATATGTGTTTTAGTGTCTTTGTTCTTAGTAACCAAACCAAAAGTCGCACATGAAAAGTCTTCTCTAAAAGATATCCAAGAAAACAAAATCAATAGATTGTAATGTGAGGAGATTCAATGCATTGTCTTAAGGAGATATACGTCCCCCCCCCCCCCCCACCTGCACACAGACGTGTTAAGCAGGCTCCATAGGAGGTAACTTGACTGATATTAAGTGGTGAGAGCAAACACCACACTTTCCAAATAACATAACATTTGAGGTACACCGGGTGTGGGATGATTACTGTAACCGGGTAGAAACTCAATACCACAGGAAGGAGGAACATAAGAACGTATGAATGGAGGAAACTGCAGCGGGCCTAATGGCCCATACTGGGCAGTCCCGTTTACACCCAGCCCCTATTGCTCATATATCCATCCAACCTATGTTTGAAGTTATCCTGCGTATTCGAGTTAATGATGATATTTGGTAACTTGTTCCACTCGTTCACTACTCTATTTCCAAACCAGTGTTTACCTATATCGCGCCTAAATCTAAATTTGTCTAATTTTAAACCATTGATACGAGTTCGCTCCTGGTTGGATAGTTTGAGTACCTTTGTTATGTCCCCTTTGTTCAGCCCTGCCTTCCATGTATACACCTCTATCATATCGCCCCTCACTCTACGTCTTTCGAGGGAGTGCAAATTAAAATGCTTTAAACTGTCTCTGTACTCAAGGTTCCTAATGCCCATGGATTAGTCTTGTCAGTCTCTTCTGAATTCTTTCCAAGGAATCTATATCCATTCTGCAATTCGGTGACCAGGATTGAATTGCGTAATCCAAGTGAGGTCTCACAAGCACAAGATATAGTTTTAAGATGACCTCGCTAGTCTTGTAACTAACACTCCTTTGTATGAACCCAAGTACTTTATTAGCCGTGTTACGAGCAAATACACATTGTTTATTTGGCTTAAGATTCATGCTTATCATTACTCCTAAATCTTTCTCGCAGGCGGATTTCTCAATATAATCGTTGTTCATGTGGCATCTGGTTTCTCTGTTTACATCTCCTATACTGAGTACTTTACATTTGTCCACATTGAATTTCATCTGCCATTTTTCAGATCATTCGAATTTTTTTTTTAGATCTTCCAGTAGTTTTGCGGGGTCCTCGTCAGATTTAATTACACGCCCTATTTTAGTGTCATCATCAAATTTACTTATGTTGCTGTCTACTCCGATATCTATGTCGTTTATGTATATAATAAATAATAATGGTCCAAGTACTGAGCCCTGGGGAACTCCACGAGTGACTTTACTCCAATGGGATTTAGTGCCGTTAATGCTCACTCGCTGTTTCCTGTATTAAAATCACGCCCTAATCCATTTTAGAATATCTCCTTTAATGCCATGAGCTTCCACATTTCTTGTTATTGTTTCGTGGGGGACTCTGTCGAAGGCCTTGCTAAAGTCGAGATATACCATATCATAATTATGCCCCTCGTCCACTGATTCGAAAACAAGTGAAAAGAATGTTAATAGATTAGTTAGACATGAACGCCCGCTTGTGAAGCCATGTTGGGAATCATTGATCAACTTGTGCTTCTCCAGGTGATTTCGAATAGAGTTTGAAATGTTTGCTTCCAGTAATTTGCGTACAATTTATGTTAGACTGATTGGACGGTAGTTAGAGGATAGTGATCTATCTTTCTTCTTGAATATCGGTATTGCATTCGCTATCCTCTAGGATTCTGGTACTACACCTGTTTTTAAGAACATGTTAAACAACCTTTCTAAGGGCATACTAAGCTCTTCCTTGCATCCCTTTAATATTCTAGCAAATATCTGATTGGGACCAGATGTCTTATTAGGCTTTAGTTTGTATTTGCTTACTAACATCGTTACTAGTCACTACTATCTCGCTTAATCTATTTTCTTCACTATCTCTGTATGTAGTCGGTGCCTCGGGTATAATGTTTAAATTTTCGGTGGTGAAAACTGTTAAAAAATATATATTCAGATTATTGCTCATTTCTCCGTCGTTTTCAGTGAGCTCGCCGGTATCTGACTGTATTGGTCCAATCTTTTCTCGTGTTTTAGTTTGATACATTTCATAGAATCCCTTGGGGTTTGACTTCGCCTCCCTTGCTACCTTCAGTTTATTATTCCTCTTTGCTTTTCTTATCTCGGTCTTAACCCTACCGGCCAATACCTTATAATAATCTCGGAGATAGACTTCACCACGATTTATTTTCCTACTTATAGCCTTCCTCCGTGCAGTCAGAAAATAAACTTTCTTAAGGCTCATCAATCACCCAACGTAAATAGTTGCTCAGCCCATTTTAACATCGCTCCGAGAACAAAGATGTCAATACCCCGCTGAGAGTCAGGCGAATAATATAATTTGGCACCCTGTAAGGACCTCAAGTGACAACACCAGCCATTCCTCCCTGTACTGTACGCTTACAAGGTGTAGGTGATTTATTTGTTGAGTTAAAAGTATTTTCGTCACCTTACACCTTCTCTGCCCGAAAGTCTCCCTGACAGGTCAACGTATTACCCTTAAAACTCTTGGTATAACCTTTTTAACAATTCAAATGAGCTAGATCTTATGATAAAATAAAGTATCACATAATTTTTATGATAATTTAGATTTTCGTAATATATAAAAATAATCGATAAGATTGATTCCTTAAAATAAAATAATTCTGTAAATCAATTACGACGCTGAATAGTGAGGTGCACTGACTGCGGTTAATGGCAGGTACAAGTTAAATATAGGGTGATTCAGCAAAGAGTAAATTAAATTGGAGGGTGAAATCCTTGGATAATTCTAAAGCACAATGTCTCTATGGTAAAATATCAGCTTCTGCATAGTTTCCATGTCACAATACATTTAAGATGTTGTATTAATGAGAGTGAATTTGATGTGAAACTCCCTCCCCCTGTAACTGGCTTTATCTCATTCGGTCGTACACGGTCCCTGTCTCATTGTACCAGTGTCAGCCATCTGTATCACGCTGTACTGCTGTACATAAGACATCTGTGAATAACTGATTACAAAAACCTAAGGGAGTTTCACATCAAAGTCTCTCTCATTAATACAACATCTTAAATGTATTGTGACATGGAAACTATGCAGAAGCTGATATTTTACCATAGCGACATTGTGCTTTAGAATTATCCAAGGATTTCACCCTCCAATTTAATTTACTCTTTGCTGAATCACCCTGTATATTAACAAATTATACCTCTCATCTTAGGTGTTGTCAGCTTCGCCAGTAAGGCCGAACGCCACCACTGTTGGCGCCACAACAGTCTATCAAGATATTACTTTGGATACATGGCTATCTAAAAGTATATACGATAGTTGGTAACATCTAACCTTTTTGTGGGAGGTCCTTCCTGAGGCGTGAGCTACTGTTACGTGGTGGGGTATGGAGGGTAAGGTCAGGAAGAGCTACGTAGAAGGCGTGGACGGTGTTGCGTAAAGTATGGTGGAGGAGGACGTGCTTCACTTCAGCCCTCCCACCAACCACCACCACCCGCGTCTCTGACAACTTCCACAACATAGCAGACTCAAGAAACCTTTAGAGAGATAAATATGTAATATTATACGACTTATCAGCAAATCTCTTGAGAATTTAAAAACTTCGCATCTAATAAAAACAAAACTACTATTTCAGCCGTTAAACCTTACTCTTATTTAGAGGTGTTTATTTTCAACCATAGAATGTTCAAATTCAATGGGCTACACCAAGGATGGGGAAACTGAGGCCCCCGGTCCATTATTTGGCTCGCCAAAGGTCTCAGGGTGGTCCGCAACCATACTACAGTAGAGTTCAGTGGGTCTCTCTCTCTCTCTCTCTCTCTCTCTCTCTCTCTCTTAAGAGGAGATTCAGGCGGTTATATAATTTTTTTAATATATATATATATATATATATATATATATATATATATATATATATATATATATATATATATATATATATATATATATATATATATATATATGTGCAAGTAAATCACTGTAGGTGCGCGTGATCTAGGTATATGCTGATAACCACAAGGAAAGAAGAAAACACGAAGTTCCCAAGCACTTTCGTGTAATTCACATCTTCAGGGGTGAGTGCAGACTGAGTTTGTACTTCACCCCTGAAGATGTGAATTACACGAAAGTGCTTGGGAACTTCGTATTTTCCTGTTCCCTTGTGGTTATCAGCATATACCTGGATCACGCTCACTTACAGTGATTTACTTGCATATATATATATGCATATATATATATATATATATATATATATATATATATATATATATATATATATATATATATATATATATATATATATATATGTGTGTGTGTGTGTGTGTGTGTGTGTGTGTGTGTGTGTGTGTGTGTGTTACCTCAATGGAAAGGCTGCACTGTCGTTGGCAGTGAGGTCAAGGATGAGTCCCCGGCAGGTGGTTCTGGTGTCCCCCCACAGCCCCTGCAGGAGGTGGTCCTGGGTCTGCTGGTCCTGGGACAACACCCACCCTGCCTCCACTACCACGCCAGCCTCCACAGTACTACGTATATGTCTTTTGGACAGAAATTTGCTAAATATTTATTTCATTCGTGCATCTATTTCATTATTGTTAGGTGGATGCTAACAAACATACATCTAAATTATCGGTAAAATAGTAGAATAATTGGTGCACTCTAGGCCTCCCATCGGTGGAAAAAAATGTATATAGCTCCATCACAGGAACATATTACAGCTTAAACCCAAAAGTAAGGCAAAGAAATTTTCATATGTCTGAGCGGTAATAAGACACAAATAGAAGGAGGTTTGGATGTTGAAGGGGATAAGAAAGACACTAGGATGTAATAAGATTAAAAACTTTGTGATTTGTTTAAAATCATTTCTTATGACTATGAATATGTAATCATATATTATTTTTAAAATTCATATATCTTCTTCTAAAAAATAATACAATTAATTGCTTCCAAAATACACAAATAATTTTTCACTTTAATGAAATAGATATAAAAAGCAACCAACTTGATAACTCCTTGTGAAAGCATGCATCACCTGGAGGTACTGGAGAATACGTGAGAGTATCGTGTAGTGGTGATGAGCACCAGGTGACAGCCGGTGAGATGGTGCTCCACCACCTGACTCACCATCACGCCCACATCCACGCCCACCTGCTCCATTGGTTCACCCACATTCTCACTATTTACAGATGCAGCGATCATTGCCGTGAAAGCCAAAACCGTTATGTGATACCCAAGTGACTTCATCTGACCTGGAACAAAGGCAAACAGATTTTTCCGAAGAGAAAGGGAAGAAAGATTATCAACTAAAGGAGCAGAGTTAATAAGACGAAATGCCTTTGATTCCACCTTATCTAACAGTTAGACAGAACGAGAGCCACCCCAGATATGAGAGCAGTACTCCAAGTTAGGACGAATGAATCCCTTATAAACTTGAAGCAACTGCTCAGGAGTGAAGTAGCTATAGCATTTGTATATAATTCCCAGTTTTCGGGAGGCAGCTTTAGCAATGTTGTGGATGTGTGGCTTCCATGACATATTAGAGGAAATAGCGAGTCCTATCATATCAATTTTATAATTTGGCAGAATGATTGCATCCTTGGGCAAATAAATTTTGTTTAATGAAAAAATATAATTCGTTAAAAAATTTATTTTCATCTTACAAGAAAATTATGACAGTCTATAATCAATACTTTTATTTAAGTCATAAATTTCGTGACATTATGCAAACACTCATATGGTCGAATTGAGAACATAAACCATTGCTATTCTAATTACACTGTTTCCAAAATGCTTAACACAAAAATATTATATTGGTCCTCAGTTAACTCGTATTACAATGAGTTTTCATTGTGGATTTACATGAGATATATATATTTCATGTAAATCCACAATGAAAACGTGGATAAGATAAATCTTGATAAAATCACACGGGAAAATGGAAACAACGGAGCACCTTAGCTTTCGTCTTTATTCAAGACATCTTCAGAGGCAACTGGAGATGTCTTGAATAAAGACGAAAGCTAAGGTGCTCCGTTGTTTCCATTTTCCCGTGTGATTTTATCAAGATATATATATATATATATATATATATATATATATATATATATATATATATATATATATATATATATATTTATATTTATATATATATATATATATATATATATATATATATATATATATCATCAGTCAATATAACACGCGGACTTTCATATCCAAACAATACCTCAACAGTCGGGAATCGAACCCGGACTTTTGCGTGTGAACAGGGAATCGCTACCACCTCGTGTTTCCTAGCTGGATTCGGTAAAATGCTACTCCCCAATGTAGGTTCACGTTGCTTAACAAAGGGAAATTAACAGGTTTTATATGAAATATAATAAAGCCTAGGATTGCTTTTGTTGCCCTTGTGGTGCGGTGGTAGTGATCCCTGTTCACACACTAGAGGTCCAGGGTTTGATTCCAGACTAGTGAGGTATTGTTTGCATATGCAAGTCCACGTGATATATATATATATATATATATATATATATATATATATATGAAATATATATATATGAAATATATATATATGTATATATATATATATATATTTCATATTTTTATTATTTCATATTAAATGATGTTAATTTACATCCGCTGGAGTGACACAACAAAAATTTTTGCCCGTTTGTTTGTAGGTTTGAGCTGTCTCTCCGTTCTTTGCAAGGAAAACTGAAGAAGGTCAAGACTATCTCTTTGTTTTTCCTGCCATGGGCTCCCATGACAAGTACGTCGGTGTGGACGATTAAATCCGTGGGAAGTACATTCACTTATAAATTATTTATTTATTTTTCAAATGGTTAATAATAATAATAATAATAATAATAATAATAATAATAATAAAAATAACACTAATAATATTAATAATAATAATAATAATAATAATAATAATAATAATAATAGTAATAATAATAGTAATAATAATAATAATAATAATAATAATAATATTAATAATAATGCATATCACTATGACAAAAAACTACAGTTTATACCCACTGATATGTTATTTCAGGTTCTATTCTCAGAATAGAGTTCTATAAACTATAATATACGTAAACAATAATCAACTGTGTTACGCCTTTCTCTGTGATATAAAATTACCTAAAGTAGAGTTGTTACAACTAGAGAGAAATGTGTGTATCGTAGTTCTTATAAATATACTTAAGGTCATTATCGTTTACCTAGTATTTCACTTTTCTCTCTTCAACTTTCTTGTAACGAAAATACAAATAAGACATAAAAGAATCAACGAATGATGCATATTTCACATGCGTTATTGGCGTAAGATGATCATATTCCGAATATTTTAAAATAAATACTTTCTTGTATAAAGATGAAGTACAGGTTTGTGGAGGAGTGCATTATGTTCAGAAGTGGTACGCACTTTCGGGGTCACCATAATACCGTTGAAGCCTCAGATATTTAGCTGACGAATAATGAGACTGTGAGTTCAATAATATTGGATTTATTGTTGAATTATACCATAAAAGTGGGCAAGTCCTTCCACAGTGAGATCTTCTCTGCAGTGTACCTTCCACCTGCCACCGCCGGATCCAGCGGTACACGGTGGACACACTTGCCCCGGATTCTGTGGAAATATCTCGCGCCGTATGGCCATTAAGCCACATCAATATGATCTTCATACGGTTTTTTAGCAACACCGGGTGTCTGGTAGGGCGGATGTCCATGTGTGTCTGTCGAACAAGATTACCATAGATATTGTACACTGTGACGTCTATAATAGGGATTTACATTACTAGTAATGTAATATATAAATCAAGATTTTTATGCAGTGTCCGGCCTCAGAGGCAAACACTCACTCATTCTTAGCGTTCATATGGTATTACCCATTAGCGGCATATTTACCCCCAAACCCAGATAAAAACAATACTTTCACATTATTATAAAGAGCAACTTACTTTCAGATGGTTAATACTCACATGTCTCTTCTTATTTTGTCTTGTATACATATAAATAAAAAAAAAATATTTCTATATATCTATCTATATAAATAAATATATATATCATCAGCCCATATAGCACGAGAACTTCCATATATAAACATTATGGTGACCTCCATACCTCTATAATTGTTTTCCACCTACCAGTATCTGCACACACTACATCCTCACCCGAGGTACTTACCTTTCACAAAGATGTTCAAGCGGCAACAACTTTCTCGATGCAGTAACAACCAATAAATGCCCCCAAGAGCTGCCTCTATGATGTATTTATACGCGGTAGGCAGCGAGTAGCGAGTACGCAGTGGTGAGGGGGCGTGGCTTACTTTGATCCCGTGAACTTAACCTTCGATTGTTTTGCAGTGAAGCCAACTGTCACTCATTGTGCTTGAAACACCCATTTGATGATAAATTCAAGTTCTCATATATTGACATAAAGATTTTACGAACTTTTCAGTTTGTCAAGTACTGGACAATATAGATGTAGGTATATAGTGATAAGATACATCTTAGATCTCTGTAGCAAGAATAGTGAATATTGAACTTAAACAAAGGCAATAAATTTAGCCAACTATAACTAAGGTTTTAAAAATTCAGGCAACAGGAGAAACCTGTTTCACAGTGTAATCCTAATCTTCTGAAATGTACACACTGTACTATTTACTAAAAGTAACTTAAATTCTAACTATTCACTTGAACGATCATTTATTAATTACACATGTGTTCAAATCACTTTAGGCAAAACCTAAAGGGCAATTGACTCCAGATAGTGAATTTGCCTCTTGGAGCATTATATATATATATATATATATATATATATATATATATATATATATATATATATATATATATATAATCAACGACCTCACCAGCAAGGAATCGAACCCTCCACCTACTGGGTGAGACTAGGGAACGCTTACCGGCTAGGCCACAAGGACACTAAAAGCAGTTCTAGACTCTGATGGCGCCGTGAACCTCATTGGGAAACTGCCCGTGCCTCTTATGTGGTGTCAGTAGCATTTTACCGAATCCAGCTGGTATGAAACGCGAGGTACTTATATATACTTCATTTTTAGTCCATATAACACGCGGACTTTGAACATATAATCAACGACCTCACCAGCAAGGAATCGAACCCTCGACCTACTGGGTGTAACTAGGGAAAGCTTACCGGCTAGGCCACAAGGACACTAAAAGCAGTTCTAGACTCTGTTATATTTCACACAAAAGTGAATCGGCTGCTTGTCCAGTTAACCAGTCCGTTCACACATATTTATATTTGGGTTTTAAGTAACGAAACCCAAACGGTAGTTCCTTTGTTTTATTATTAAAGGTTGTATATATAATTCCTGAGTGTATATCAACCGTAAGTCTCACTGTCTAGGAGTGAATGAGAAAGGGACGGCGTTTATGTATAATAAACGTTAGGTCACGTCCTTACGATATGAGTTGAGGTGAGCTACTGAAGCTTGGGGCATCGCAGTGCGTGCTTACAGAAATGCTGAGCTATGGGTCTCGCCCTCTTGGGTGAGTTGCCCGCTCACGTGTCCGTCTCATGTCTTACTCATAGACAGTGGAAAGTTACAGGGTGGTGAATCTGAACATAATATCAGATGTATTGGCCCATTCATATAATACCTTCTGTTGATGAGACAGGGGCCTATTACAAAAGCTAAGGTGCTCCATTTTTTCCCTTTTCTTTGTGTAATTTTATCAAGATTTATCTTATCCACGTTTTCATTGTGGATCTACATGATATATATATATATATATATGTATATATATACAATCAACACCTCAACCCGCCAGGATTCGAACCCACGGCCCACGAGCCCATGACTGCGACCGGGAAACGCTAACCGCTGGACCACCAGGATACAAAAGCAGTCCTAGACTTTGTTATATTTCACACAAAGCCTGTTCAACGAGCTTATGGCGCCGTGAACCTCTAACGGGGACTACCCGTATCACGTAGGTGGTCAGAGTAACGTTTTACCAAATCTGGCTTCGAAACACGAGGATCCATATATGTCTTTAGTATCCTGGTGGTCCAGCTGTTAGCGTTCCCCGGTCACAGTCATGGGCTCGTGTGGGCCGTGGGTTCGAATCCTGGCGGGTTGAGGTGTTGATTGTATGTAAAAGTCCGCGTGCTTTATTGGGCTAATGAAATATATATTTATATATATATATATATATGTACTTTTCTTTTTTTAGACACACAAAGCAGCACAAAGTTATAAACACAATGGTTGGCCATTCACAAAAAAAAAAAAACAGTTGACATCTCGTTACACATTGGGGGTTTCAACTGAACTAGTAACAGATTTTGCTATCGTAAACTCCCTGACCTCTCGTATGTCTATAGGAAAGGGTCTCGGAAAAGGGGCGTGATTGCTGCCCGTATCATCATTGGGTATGACTTTGCTTGAGAGATTGGCGTCCCCGATCCCCTCAGCAAAGCGCTTGTGCGTTATGCAGAAGGCCAGACAGCCGCACCCTTATCCACTACCTCCTAAGATGTTCCCACACACAACGCTTCCGTGACGCCTGCTGGACCACCACTCCACGACCCCCTGACGGAGACACGATGATCCTCCCCATACTGGCCAGATATTTTGTAAACAATATTGATGATGTGTTGAAGGAAAACCCTTCCTTCCTTAGGCTTTAGTAAGCCCCTTTATAATATTTATATATACTTGTGACACTTTCCAGATGCTTCTGGTGTTATTGTACAGGGGTACCTAGTGACAGCACTAGGATCCCGCTTCCTCTATCAAGGAATAAATATTGAAATTAAATTGATTTGATTTTGCTATACTGAGCTCCATGTCTTTACTCCGGAGAATTTCACCCTCAAGTCAAGATTAGGGTAATGTTTAAATCAAGCCGTAACATTGGAAGTTCTTCAGGTTTAAAGAGGTCTTCAGTAGTATAAATGTGAGTGTAAGGCGATGTGTGTTGACAAAACAAAACGTTAACTTAAGGCCCTTATCTCTGAACACCTGGGAAGGCCAGTTAGGACAAACAGGTAGTTTAGCAATCCATCACACAGTGTTATTTGTCAACAAGCTCTTGAGGCAGACCATCCCACATGAAGCTTTTTTTAATCTTCATTATATATACAATACCAGCAGAGTTACCCAGCCTTACCCGGGAATAAAAATCATTATTGGAGATGTTAAAACTTTGGATTAATTATAAGGCTGAGAAATAATACAAACATGGGTTGAGTTTTCTTTATTGTTTTCTGAAATATCATGAAAGCAAAACGCGATTAACGGTTCATAATGTTCTAGGAGACACCATTAACTGCCGGTGACCTTCCAGGGGACGCCATTAACCGCTCATAATATTCAAGGCGATGCCATTAACCGCTCATGATGCTCCAGGAGCCGCCACTAATCGCTCGTGATACTCTCGGAGACGCCATTAACCGCTCGTGATGTTCTAGAAGACGCCATTAACAGCCGCTCATAATGATCTAGAAGACACTATTACTGCTCGTGATGTTCTAGGAGAAACCATTAACGGTTCAAAATGTTCTAGGAGATGCCATTAACCGCCGCACATGATGTTATACGAGACGCCATTAACCGCTGCTAATGATGTTCTAGGAGACGCCATTAACCGCCCATAATGTTCTGGGAGACACCATTAAGTGCAATAAGGACTGACGAGATATTAGACGGGTCAATATACTATCAGACCCCCAAAAAATCTAACAAAAAATATGTCAATGGTTTTTGGCCCTACTGGGTGTTGTGAACGACAGAAAAATGTCTGACCACCGAAGTGGGTTAAAACTGGGTCAGCTCCAAGATGGCCGCCGCTGACCCTGAAAATTAGGTGGAGAACAATATTTGTTGTATATAGCTTGGGTTTTAAGGGTCAAGGAATTCATTGGTGCCAATAAATTTTTAATCCGACTACTCCTTAAATCAAAGATTGCGGCCAACATCCTGAATGAAGGCACCAATACCAATAACTCCCATATTATTTTACCTGAAAAGCAGTTTTAGGACCAAAGAATGCAAATATCCGTTGTTTTAGATTAAATTTTATTGACATGTTTCAGAATAATATATTTCAGTGAGTACACTGAAAGATTCAGGGAAAAATATTATACATACTAAATGCAATAGTGAAACAACAACTTCTCACTCTTCACAGTCTCAGTTTAGTCCTCAAAACTGTCCTCTAGTTCCTCTGAAAACTGGTTGTGCAGATTGCCACAGGACGTAAGTTGGCATGATCCACATGAAGAAGTACATGGAAGCCCAGATCTTCTGCAACTGCAACCACTTGCGCAATTGCAATGTACCATTTTCAATAGAATGTCAGGTGCAGCATTCATATCAGACATTATAGGTACAAGTTGATTGTCTTCAAGTCTACAGCCCCATTTCAGAGGATCAGTATCACTCCCCATCCCCATCATGGTCTGAAAGTACACCCTGAGACAATGGAATTTGGTGGAAGACTCGGTTGGGGGAAGACGGTCGGACATAACAAATGATTTTGCAGAGAGGACTTTCATAGTGAGTATGTCATAACGCAAGGCTGCCAGAGAACATGTGCTTTTCCCACCAAACATAACAGCCATCGCTGTCCTTGACACTACAAAGAATCGCTGGAGCAGTAGGCCAGGATCAATGGTTCTGCCAGGAGCAACCTTGACAGCAGATGAATTTCCCAGGGTCTTTGTCTTTACTCTTGAAAGAGAAGGCAAATACAAGCTGTCCAATCATTCTGTCAACGATGTTCTTTCCAACGGATCCGTATTCATGCACATTGACGTCTTCTTTCGCCACCATACCATTGATGACATTTCTCTTCGAAAGGTCTGATGCGTCTCTTGCAATTCTGGCGTCAGTTGAATCTTTGTGTTGTTCACTTGTGGTGTATCTGAGATCAATGAACTCTGCATGGCAGTCTTGAACTCAGACATTATGGGGGCTGACATTGTCCACTATGCTTGCTGTTCTTCCGTCATCTTACTGCTATGAGTCAAGCCGCCTGTGCCTTTTAGTGACTTCATAATTGTTTGCTCGATGACTAGATCGCAGCCGAGGCCTGCCCAAAACTGATTTGTTTGATGAATGACATGGAAGCCTTCTTGAAACCTCCTGTAGATATCTGGGTGTTTGCTCTCCAGTTCACTCATTTTTTGGGTGTAGAGAGAGGCAGACTTCTGGTAATTGTAGTGTCCTGCTGCAACAAATATTGGCAAGGTGTCGGAAACAGCACTTAAGTAATTCAGCCAAGACCCAGTGTAATCTGCTTTGATCAGCGCTCGTGCAGTACGAAGCATCCACTGATATATTCAATATATTCAAGAAAATAACGCCGAAAGAAGGTTAAAATAACTAATATCTAATGAAGAAAAAAAATGAAGCAAAAGCCATTGTCCTATATCACATCGTTTGGGAGTGTTGGCCGCCATATTGGCCGCCATCTTGGATTTACGGATTCTATGGACCAATGAATGCCTCGACCCTTAAAACCCTCGGTTAAATTATTGTTCTCCACCTAATAATAATAGACAGCGGGTAGAGGATCGATATCATTCAATTCCGTAGTACCAGTCAAGGAACTTCTTCAAATGATCTTTTTCTTGTAAATTAGATGTTGCTTATCACGAATATGAATGCTCCCAGTCCCAAAAGTTGCACGTTAGTTTCTCTTTGACCACTGGTGTAAGACTGAGACATCGCACTCATTGTTGGTCACGGGGATGAGTGTAATCTGATTCGTGTGAACGATATAAAGACTGCTGTTGAAGTCAAACCAATTCCAGCAGTGCATACAACCCAAGAGGAAGCAGATACCAGGCTGCTCTTACACAGCGCTCACGCTGCCAATACTAGTGAACACATAGTTATAAACAGCCCAGATACTGATGTACTTTGGTTGCTGTAGCTTTCTGTATGGACATTGATGCCGAGTTGTACTTCCATACTGGTAAAGGAGATAATATGCGCACAATTGCTCTATGCCAAATATTTGGCCATTTTGGTGGAGAAGTGTGTGAAGCCTTCTTTCATTGTGTGACCGGTTGTGACTCTGTTAGCATGGAATAGGAAAAAAGAACTCTGCCAAAATCATGATAACAAATCCTGCTCACTGTGCAGCATTAGCACAACTTGGAAATGTATTTGAGGTTTCTTAGACTCTATCTGATGAGCTGCAGGCATATATATACGAGCTATATGGACAAAAGGATTGCTGTGATGTAAATGAATCACGGTGAAAATGTCAAAGTCTGGCAGATATGGAGAATGTAGGTTACCCCCGAATAAGGATTCCCTTCTGAAGCACATACAGTGGGCCAATTATCAGGCAGCAATATATAAGCGATGTCTAGTTCAAAATCCTGGAATACCGCCACCTGAAAGTAATGGTTGGAAAATTGAAGACAAAAAATTGGTAGTCGATTGGATGACTTTTCCCTCAGCACCATTTAGTGTAATGGAACTTGTGTATTGTTCATGTAAGAAAACAAAATGTTCACAAGGAAGATGCACATGTCTCCATAACAAGCTTCCTTGCACCGACTTGTGTTCATGTTCAGAATGTCAGAATTCAACCAATATCCCAGAAACAGTAGTTGCTGAACAAGATATAGACTCGGAAGGTTCACATGATGAACTTTAATATCTGAAAAATATAGTATATTGACCACTGGTAGACTATTTTCAGATCCTAAATCAATCATACTGAATTCTGTACAGTTGATGCCTCTTTCAAGGACACATTATATTAATAACAGAGACACGTGTACCAGTGTTAGTCTCTTAAATGATGGCAAGGTAGCACCACATTACAGGAGCTGGCTATTTGTGTTGAAATACTGAATGTTTGTTTCCACCAATAACCAGTCCTTTTAAGTCGCCCTTTTATGTAGTAATTACGGCTTGATTTGATGATAAATCTTCTTTCTTGTATTTATTAATAATTCGTAATAACAATTAATACTGATCATTATCAATTATTAGTAATATTAATAGTACCAAAAGTAATTTCTTATGTGTAATATTTTTCCATTATTTTTTATATTGATGATTGAATTTCTTCAATATTTTGTTATTCCATTTTAGCCGATGTGCAAAACTATTATCTAGAATTAAAATACTTATATAAATGTGTTTTAAGATGTCCAATTAAGAGTTATTAAATATATATCGCTTGATGCTTTGTATTGTTATGCAGCATTTATTGAAGGTTTTAATGAACATCAAGTAATATAAGGCTATAAATTATGGTTGGTGGGGAAGATTACGCTTAGCAACGAGAACATTCTAGGCCTTTTTTCCATCATAGTTCATTGGACGACTTTGACCGACCTTTAAGGTGTACAATAAGGCTATTTCCATCAACTATTGCTAGTCGCTACCTTTAGATTTGGCTTCAAACAATGTTGTACTCTAAGGTAAACATCTCCATAGCAGCCAGTAAATTAGAATTTATCAAATTTCTACCTAACGTGCAAGATTTAAAGTTGGAACGTGTCATTTAGGGTTTATGGATGTTCGCTTACAACACCCAGTAGGTCAAACAAACACTGAAAAACCTTTTGTTATAATTAGTTTAGTGTTAGGGTGTTTTATTCATATATTGACCCGCCTACACAGTATATATGTGGCCTCGTGTTTCCTAGTTGGATTCAACAAAATGCTACTCCCTCCACACAGTGGTCACGGGCAAACCCCAATGTAGGTTCACGGCGCTTAACAAGCAAGATGAATAGGTTTTGTGTGGAATATAACAAATCCTAGGGTTAGATTCCCGACTAGTGAGGTATTGTTTGTATGTGGAAGTCCGTATGTTATATGGACTGATGATATATACAGGTATATGGAGGTGAGTTAAAATTCAATCTTCATATTGTTTCTACTAAAAAGCGTGAAAATAACTTAGACACAATTATTTGACTTAAGAAATACAAAAAACAAACCTGTTTCCAGAAATCATTATCTCTGGGGCCGCATACTCATAAGCATTTATGGGACTGTATATCTTTGTTTACCCTATAACTGGAGTTAACTCTCCGATCGATCGGTATACCCAACACAAATATTTGGCGAGTCTGTATTCGAGGCCTCAGGTGCTCTAACACCCTCAACCCGGATATAGTAGTCGCCATTTCCCGATTGCATAAAAAATTAATAATATATGTTGTTATAATACTTGTTAGACTTGTTTTGTTTTATCATAGAATAATGAAGAAAATGTTTTGTTCGTCAACATACTGAAATACGATATTACAGTTTGTCTTTTTAGTTCATTTTTTACCATTAGAAGAGACTCGAGTGTTTCTATTTCTCGCTGAATGGAAGAGACGCAGCTTTTGTCTTCTTACAACTTATCAAGTAATTTGTACCAAAATAGAAGATTTGTATTGTCCACATTTATGGTACAAATATTTTTTTTATGACAGTAAACTTGCAGTTAGACCTTATTAATGTGGTATAGCCGTAGATATCCGTCAG
>CAUDMG010000395.1:520000-526770 GCA_958450375.1 Homarus gammarus | reverse complement strand
CCCCCTCCTCCCTCCCCCTCCTCCCTCCCTCTCCTCCCTCCCCTCTCCTCCCTCCCCTCTCCTTCCTCCCCTCTCCTCCCTCCCCTCTCCTTCCTCCCCCTCCTCCCTCCCCCTCCCCCTCCTCCCTTCCCCTCCCTTAGCTCATTATTGATTTTATGCCCTTTTACCTCAAGAGGGATTTACCACGTGCCCAGGTTCATATAGGCTTCTGTTGGTCTGAGAATGGCGAGGAGGAGGAGGAGGAAGGAGGAAGAGGACACAGAAGAGGCAAGGAGGGTCAGGAGAAAGAAGAGAAGAGGAGAAAAGGGGAAGAGGAGGGAGGGTTGCTGAAATGTAGGGAAATGTACCTTTATCACTTAAAGATATTCTATTTGTCTCTCACTATAACACTGTGAGCTGTGGTTAACATAAGGGCTGTACACAATATAACTATACAGAGAGAGAGAGAGAGAGAGAGAGAGAGAGAGAGAGAGAGAGAGAGAGAGAGACGTCCCATCCTTAAATCTCTACCTGTAAAGAAAAAAAAACAGCCAATTATTTGTTAAAACTCCCCTTTTCCACTTTTAGCCAATCATTGCCAAGAAGTCTTATACGTTTCTCAGCCAATCAAGGAGCCCAGCCCAAGATGCTTACGTTCTTAGCCAATCAGTACCGAGATGCTTATACTCTGGACTAATTAGTATCTAGCAATAACTCGCATTTATTTATAAACGTCGACATGAAACATATTCTCAGTTTATACCCAGACCAGATCTAGGTTAGGTTAGGTTAGGTTAGGTTAGGTTAGGTTAGGTTAGGTCCTTAATTAAGTGCAAGAGACGATGAGGGTGGTAGTAGTGGTAGTAGTGGTGGTGAGTGTTGGTGATAGTGGTAGCAACAAGAGGTATGTTGTGAGGGGGAGGGGGGGAGGGAGGTTGACCTTTAGACCATCAACCACAATTACCTCATCTAGTGGGGAATGTGACCTCGATACCCATATCCCCAAACACAGCCTCCAACATCACTCCTCCACCACCCCCCATCACTCTCCAACCCTCACCACTCCAGCACATTCACCCTCTCCCCCACCCCGCCCCCTGACACTCCACCCTCACTACTACCCCAAAATCCCTTCATCCCCAACCATCTCTACTCCTCCAACACCCTTCCACTTCCCCCACCATTCCTCCAACACTACCTCCCCCCATTCACCACTCCTCCTTCACCACTCCTACACCACCCCTCCCCAACCATTCCCCCAACATCCCTCACCCCCACCAAGAAAATAAACACCTCCCTCATTCATGGTTAGCTCCCTCGCTCATCTCCAACACTCAGACGAAAAATTCCCTCGTGTGGGGGGAAAAAAAGTGCCATACAGGGTGACATAACTGGGTAGGTTATCTCTGTGATCCTGTGAGATAAACTTTGTAGCTATAGACTCTCCTGTTACACGTAATAGTTTACAATTAAGAGAATATGTTGTGGTTGTGTGTGTTGTAGGGAATAGTGTTGTGGGTCTTCCTCTAAAACCCTGTATATTATTATTGTTGAAATACCTGGAATGTTTGCCTCATAATTAACAAGTTTATGCAATATCAGTTAAAATGAAATTATTCTTTCTTTAATTAAAAAAAAAAAACCGGAAATCTTATTCATCTTTACAGCAACATTAAGACGCCACAATTGCCTTCTCTTCCATCTCAACTATTCACAAAGTAAATATTTCTTAACCAAACGTCCCAAACATACAAAGAAATAGAGATTGTATGTATAATAAAAGTTGTATTTGGTGTCATTACCGCCAGGAGTCCAGGTTTGTTTGTATTTTAGCACCGAAATTATTAACTTTTATAATATCCACATTAGTTGGCAATTATCAAACTCCATGGCATACAATTATTATATAATATATTTTCAAACTGACGAGGTTATTACATGTGGTGTAACTCTTTTATGCCATTCTTTCATTAAACAAAGGTATACATGTGGTCCAGTGTGTTTATGTGTGCGTCATGGGTTCAATGTCTTCGATACACACTAGCCTCTGCCAATTAAAGGCCTCAATGCTTGTAGCTTGGGCGTCATGGGTTCAATGTCTTCGATACACACTAGCCTCTGCCAATTAAAGGCCTCAATGCTTGTAGCTTGGGCGTCATGGGTTCAATGTCTTAGATACACACTAGCCTCTGCCAATTAAAGCCTCAATGCTTGTAGCTTGGGCGTCATGGGTTCAATGTCTTAGATACACACTAGCCTCTGCCAATTAAAGCCTCAATACTTGTAGCTTGGGCGTCATGGGTTCAATGTCTTAGATACACACTAGCCTCTGCCAATTAAAGCCTCAATGCTTGTAGCTTGGGCGTCATGGGTTCAATGTCTTAGATACACACTAGCCTCTGCTAATTAAAGCCTCAATACTTGTAGCTTGGGCGTCATGGGTTCAATGTCTTAGATACACACTAGCCTCTGCCAATTAAAGCCTCAATACTTGTAGCTTGGGCGTCATGGGTTCAATGTCTTAGATACACACTAGCCTCTGCCAATTAAAGCCTCAATACTTGTAGCTTGGGCGTCATGGGTTCAATGTCTTTGATTTTCTTACTAACTCACTCATTTGTTTACTGGCAAAAAAAAGTCTCGTTAGATCTTATATAGACCCCAACCTAATAGACCCCAACCTATTAGACCCCAACCTATTAGACCCCAACCTATTAGACCCCAACCTATTAGACCCCAACCTATTAGACCCCAACCTATTAGACCCCAACCTATTAGACCCCAACGTAATAGACCCCAACCTAATAGACCCTAACCTAATAGACCCCAACGTAATAGACACGAACCTAATAGACCCCAACCTAATAGACACGAACCTAATAGACCCCAACGTAATAGACACGAACCTAATAGACCCCAACCTAATAGACACGAACCTAATAGACCCCAACCTAATAGACCCCAACCTAATAGACCCTAACCTAATAGACACCAACCTAATAGACCCCAACCTAATAGACCCCAACCTAATAGACCCCAACCTATTAGACCCCAACCTAATAGACCCCAACCTAATAGACCCCAACCTAATAGACCCCAACCTAATAGACCCCAACCTAATAGACACCAACCTATTAGACCCCAACCTAATAGACCCTAACCTAATAGACCCCAACCTAATAGACACCAACCTAATAGACCCTAACCTAATAGACACCAACCTAATAGACCCTAACCTAATAGACCCCAACCTAATAGACCCCAACCTAATAGACCCCAACCTATTAGACCCCAACCTAATAGACCCTAACCTAATAGACCCCAACCTAATAGACCCTAACCTAATAGACCCCAACCTAATAGACCCCAACCTATTAGACCCCAACGTAATATACCCCAACCTAATAGACCCCAACCTAATAGACCCCAACCTATTAGACCCCAACCTAATAGACCCCAACCTATTAGACCCCAACCTATTAGACCCCAACCTAATAGACCCCAACTTAATAGACACCAACCTAATAGACCCCAACCTAATAGACACCAACCTAATAGACCCCAACCTAATAGACCCCAACCTAATAGACCCCAACTTAATAGACACCAACCTAATAGACCCCAACCTAATAGACACCAACCTAATAGACCCCAACCTAATAGACCCCAACCTCTTATTTATATTTCTCTATATTTCTCGGTTAGGATTTAGTCTCGAACGTGAGAACTAGAATTGTCTGTCGGAGTATCTTCTCCACTCCACCACCACATACACACACTATACAATTCCCTCACCTTTAACGGGCTTAAAGAAAACGGGGAATCGAACCTGGTGACTGGTGTGACTTATCTTGTCCCCATTGTCTTAGAGTTAATGGTATGCAATAAGTCCTTCTAAATCGTCAACAACATTTATTACTTTTACTGGGAAATATATTTTTTTAACTAAGCCTCTTATCTTGTAATGGGAGAGCCAGGAGATAGGATGGAGGGTGGAATGGTGACGGAGGATGGAGGAAAAGAGGGAAGATGAGCAAGAAGAGTGAATGGGAAAATGGGAGAGGGTGGAAGGAAGGAAAGAAGAAAGAAAGATTAAGTAGGGTGGATGATAAGTTAGAAGAGAGGAAAGTGAGGTGGAGAGAGAATGGGATGAAGGAAGGAAGGAAGGAAGGAAGGAAGGAAGTGTCTGAGGATATGTAACACGCCAGGACAGCAGAAGTCTTTCACCACCTCTTCCTTGATGCCCTGGAGGGAGAGGAAGTGACAGGAAGGAGAGGAGGTAGGGATGCAGGGAAGGGTGAGAGATGGGAGGGAAGTGGCAGGAAGGAGAGGAGGTAGGGATGCAGGGAAGGGTGAGGGATGGGAGGGAAGTGACAGGAAGGAGAGGAGGTAGGGATGCAGGGGAGGGTGAGGGATGGGAGGGAAGTGACAGGAAGGAGAGGAGGTAGGGATGCAGGGGAGAGTGAGGGATGGGAGGGAAGTGACAGGAAGGAGAGGATTTAATATTAGAAAGGAGGGAAAGGAATCTGGGGGAGAGAAGGGTAAGGGAGAAGAGACGGAAAATGAGAGGGGAGGGAGTAAAGAGATAGATAGGGAGGGATGGAAGAGAACGGAGAAGGAACAGTGTGGAGAGAAAGGGGGAGAAAGAGGGAAGAGGAAGAGAAGAAAGGGGGAGAAAGAGGAAAGAGGGTTGGGAAAAATGCTATTGAGAGAATACAAAACTAAATACGAAAAAAAAAACACCCACATTATTTTATATAACATTAATAAAATTTACAGTAACATTGAAATTGACTCAAGAGATAGAAGGACCTGATCAAGATGAGGTAGAGAAAAATATAAGGGAGTCTCGAGCGTGATTACTAAGGGAGTTGTGGTTTTCTGCTGCCTCAAGGGTGGGGTGTGGGTGGGGGTGGGGGGGGGTGTGGGGGGGTGGGGTGGGGTGTGGGGTGTGTATGGGGTGTGGGGTGTGTATGGGGTGGGGGGAGGAGACGATAGTAATTTAGTAGAAATTTAACTTATTGACACTTGGTTGACTGTGGTCCATAGAGGCTCGCCTCTTCTTATTCCTCTCTTCTACCCCCTCTCTCTTCCTCTCTTCCTCTTTTTTCCTCTCTTACTCATATCCACCCTTCCTCCTTCCCTCCGTCCCTCCCCTCCCTTCCCTCTCTCTCTCTCCCCTTCCTCTCCTCTCTCTCTCTCCCCTTCCTCTCCCTTCCTCCCTCCCCTCCCTTTCCTCTCTCTTTCCCTTTCCTCTCCCTCTTTCTCTTCCTCCCTCCCTCACCCTTCCCCCTCCCAGTCTCTTAACTAAAAGGGTGGACTCTACCTTAATTACAAACTCACCTTTAATGAGCTAAATTCTAGAGAAAGTGAGGCAGGTACACACGTCAGTCTATGAATTCGTACAGTTATTATTAGCCTATATCCCCCGTACAGGTATCAAGGTGACATAAACTATCCTCTGTGATTATTCCTAGTGAGTTGAAATTATATTGTTCATCACAGGTGTAGGTAGGTGTTGATTGATACAGGTACAGTATAGCATAGATGCACAGACAGACATGGGAACAAGTGCTCTTATTGGTGCAGGAGTCTTATCTGTCTCTTTCTCTATCTCTCTCTGTCTCTCTGTCTCTCTCTCTCGCTGTATTTGTCTGTCTGTCTGTCTGTCAGTCTCTTCTGGTGGTGTGATGAACGCTACCTGTGACAGTCTGAGTAGCACAGGGAAGGTATCATAACATCCTCTACTAGACAACTTTTCGTCAAGTCTCCTAATTACTGTACTCTGTGTTACCATGGCAACATCTGGATAAGATGTCTGAATATAGTGACACGACCTCAGGGCACACACACACACACACACACACACACACACACACACACACACACACACACACACACACACACACACACAGATCTCGTATTTTGTACATTTTCAGAAAAGTTAATGTGGCTGGTTTCTATAATATTTCTCGTTTTTTAAATCTATTTTTGATTCTTTTCTTTTTAAAGTAATTTCCTGCCTTTGTGAGTTAATTCCTCGCAGTTGGGATTTTTCTCTCGCCTTTTTATTTGTAATTTTTACTCGTATATTCCCCCAGTGATGTGATGTTTTTTATCAATGATTTTTATTTAAATTTTATTAGTTTTCATTATCTGCATTATCTCTCTCTCTCTCTCTCTCTCTCTCTCTCTCTCTCTCTCTCTCTCTCTCTCTCTCTCTCTCTCTCTCTCCTCAGACATACACAATTCGACCATCTCAAGGTTGGTGCTCCACGGGGTTATGGCCAAAGCCGTGTAGAAAGCCAGTTAGATATTTAGATAATACGGCTATTGAAGAATTTTACAACATTTAATAATTTAGAAGTGATAGAGCAGGTGTCAACGTACAGGTGTAAAGGCAGGTTAACTAGGCAAATGTAGGTATGGATATAATTACAGGTAAAGACTCAGATTTAAGTATTTGGTATAGAAACAAGTCCAGGTATAGATGGAAGTCAGAGTACAGCCGTAAAGTACAGGTACAGTTACGTCTACAGGTGTTGATACAAGCACGAGCACTAAACACAGGTGTGGATACAAGCACGAGCACTAAACACAGGTGTGGATACAAGCACGAGCATCAAACACAGATACAGGTGTGGATACAAGCACGAGCACTAAACACAGGTGTGGATACAAGCACGAGCACCAAACACAGATACAGGTGTGGATACAAGCACGAGCACCAAACACAGATACAGGTGTGGATACAAGCACGAGCACCAAACACAGATACAGGTGTGGATACA
>CAUDMG010000395.1:500000-517500 GCA_958450375.1 Homarus gammarus | reverse complement strand
TATACTTGGGCGGCGCAGTTATGTAGATGAAGGAGTATTTTGGGCCAACAGCCTCCACCAACACTAAAATGAAAGAGTAAAAAAAAACACAAAAATATCAACAATTAATTATGGAGGCAGGTTGAGGTTAGGTTAGATTAGGTTGAGGTTAGGTTAGGTTAGGTTAGATTAGGTTGAGGTTAGGTTAGATTAGGTTGAGGTTAGGTTAGGTTAGGTTAGATTAGGTTAGGTTAGGTTGAGGTTAGGTTAGGTTAGGTTAGGTTAGGTTAGGTTAGGTTAGGTTAGGTTGAGGTTAGGTTTAGGTTAGGTTAGGTTGAGGTTAGGTTAGGTTAGGTTAGGTTAGGTTAAGGTTTTTACCCACACAAAGTAATAACACTAAGGAATCTGTAGGCTTGTTGATATTAATATACTGGTGATGGAGTTAAGTTAATGTGTCTACCGGAGTTTAGTTAGTGAGGGATGGTGTCTCGGGCCTCCATAGGTTCAATGAGTTGAGCTCAGGGGTTCGTGGATGGGGCGTCATTGTTCCTTCTCGTTTACACACACACATGTTTCAGGAATTCTCCCTCGGCTTCACTTTAGCTTCGCTCGATTCATTATATCAGGTTTTGTTCACATGGATGATAATGCGCAGAGAGAGAGAGCGAGAGCGAGAGAGTGATAGAGAGAGACAGAGAGAGAGATAGAGAGAGAGAGAGAGAGAGAGAGAGAGAGAGTACGTACAAAGCTTACCTCCACCAACTGGTTCTCAACGTGGCGAAGATATCAAGCGCCAGAAAACGCAACTCACTCCAACGAAAGAGCCTCACACTGTTCCCTGGGTAGAAGATATTATCGTCACTTTGGCTGGGTTCTGTTGACCTGGGAAAGATTTGTGGTTCATTTTATTTCTCCATCGTGATGTAGAGAGAACAATTGATATGTATATATATATAGGTGGTGGGGGGGGGGGTCCTAACTGGGGCTGTTTTAATTGGGTTTATTGTTTGTTTTTGTTTTTCCTACTATACACAAACACACGTACGTAGACATACACTAACACTTATATACACACACACACACACACACACACACACTAATACTTATATATATATGAATTCTGTATAAATAATTTAGTGTAACAACATTATCACACAGCATCAAGTACTGTGTGATAATTAAACTTTCATTAATTTACCCCGTGTGTTTACCGTAATGGCCCAGCTGCTCCCTGGAGATAACTGATTACTCCCATGTGCAGAGAGAGAGAGAGAGAGAGAGAGAGAGAGAGAGAGAGAGAGAGTATAAATATCGGGTTAACACTTGTGAAGAGTTGGTGAGAACAGTCAGGCTAGGTTACGCTTTGTTTCCAGGAGACAATTACAGGAAGGAGGAGAGCAACTATTGAGGTAGGAGGACAACTAACTCTAGAGGTAGGAGGACAACTATTGAGTTAGGAGGACAACTATTGAGGTAGGAGGACAACTATTGAGGTAGGAGGACAACTAACTCTAGAGGTAGGAGGACAACTATTGAGGTAGGAGGACAACTATTGAGGTAGGAGGACAACTAACTCTAGAGGTAGGAGGACAACTATTGAGGTAGGAGGACAACTATTGAGGTAGGAGGACAACTAACTCTAGAGGTAGGAGGACAACTATTGAGGTAGGAGGACAACTATTGAGGTAGGAGGACAACTAACTCTAGAGGTAGGAGGACAACTATTGAGGTAGGAGGACAACTATTGAGGTAGGAGGACAACTAACTATTGAGGTAGGAGGACAACTATTGAGGTAGGAGGACAACTATTGAGGTAGGAGGACAACTAACTCTAGAGGTAGGAGGACAACTATTGAGTTAGGAGGACAACTAACTCTAGAGGTAGGAGGACAACTAAGTCTAGAGGTAGGAGGACAACTATTGAGGTAGGAGGACAACTAACTCTAGAGGTGGGAGGACAACTAAGTCTAGAGGTAGGAGGACAACTAACTCTAGAGGTAGGAGGACAACTATTGAGGTAGGAAGACAACTAAGTCTAGAGGTAGGAGGACAACTAAGTCTAGAGGTGGGAGGACAACTAAGTCTAGAGGTAGGAGGACAGCTAAGTCTAGAGGTGGGAGGACAACTAAGTCTAGAGGTAGGAGGACAACTAAGTCTAGAGGTGGGAGGACAACTAACTCTAGAGGTAGGAGGACAACTAACTCTAGAGGTAGGAGGACAACTAACTCTAGAGGTGGGAGGACAACTAACTCTAGAGGTAGGAGGACAACTAACTCTAGAGGCAGGAGGACAACTAACTCTAAAGGCAGGAGGACAACTAAGTCTAGAGGTAGGAGGACAACTAACTCTAGAGGTAGGAGGACAACTATTGAGGTAGGAAGACAACTAAGTCTAGAGATAGGAGGACAACTAAGTCTAGAGGTGGGAGGACAACTAACTCTAGAGGTGGGAGGACAACTAACTCTAGAGGTAGGAGGACAACTAACTCTAGAGGCAGGAGGACAACTAACTCTAGAGGCAGGAGGACAACTATTGAGGTAGGAGGACAACTAACTCTAGAGGTAGGAGGACAACTAACTCTAGAGGTGGGAGGACAACTAACTCTAGAGGTAGGAGGACAACTAACTCTAGAGGTAGGAGGACAACTAGCTCTAGAGGTGGGAGGACAACTAACTCTAGAGGTAGGAGGACAAGTAACTCTAGAGGCAGCAGGACAAGTAACTCTAGAGGTAGGAGGACAACTAACTCTAGAGGCAGCAGGACAAGTAACTCTAGAGGCAGCAGGACAAGTAACTCTAGAGGCAGGAGGACAACTAACTCTAGAGGCAGGAGGACAAGTAACTCTAGAGGTAGGAGGAAAACTAACTCTAGAGGCAGGAGGACAACTAACTCTAGAGGCAGGAGGACAAGTAACTCTAGAGGTAGGAGGACAACTAACTCTAGAGGCAGCAGGACAAGTAACTCTAGGGGTAGGAGTACAACTAACTCTAGAGGCAGGAGGACAAGTAACTCTAGAGGTAGGAGGACAACTAAGTCTAGAGGTAGGAGGACAACTAACTCCAGAGGCAGCAGGACAAGTAACTCTAGAGGTAGGAGGACAACTAACTCTAGAGGCAGCAGGACAAGTAACTCTAGAGGTAGGAGGACAACTAACTCTAGAGGTTAGGAGGACAACTAACTCTAGAGGCAGCAGGACAAGTAACTCTAGAGGTAGGAGGACAACTAACTCTAGAGGTTAGGAGGACAACTAACTCTAGAGGTAGGAGGACAACTAATTTACAAGCAAGGGGACAACTAATTTGTGTCCATCAGAATCATTGTGTCTTGCCTGAGGTTGTATTTCCTTCCCCCCCCCCCCACACACACACGCACGCACGCACACACACACACGCACACACACACACACACACACACACTCTGAGTATTGCTTTATCATTTTTCAATATGATGAGAGTATTTTTTAACAGCGTCGATAAAAGTTGAAAGAATTTTATTTTTTGTTCTGATTTGATCTTGTGTCATCCGTCTCATTTCGAAAGGATTGGAAGGTGTTGAGTGGGATTGATTTACCTCACTTGTGATATTAGATTTCGGAGAAGGAGAACGATAGAGGTTATTCAGAAGATGTTATACATGTTCTTTATTGATAATATATTTATACACACACACACACACACACGTACACTAACACTTATATAGCGTACGTACACACACGTACACTAACACTAACATGCTCACTGTACACAGACACAGGATATGAGTCAACAGTGAAACACATCTCAGTGGTCACCTTTTAATATTCTTTTCTCTCATTTTCTCTGTGTGTTTTTTTTCAGTTATCTTTGTCGCCCTGTTTGTATCGTTTCTCTCTTTCTCTCCCTCTTTCCCATTTTCTCTCGTCGTAACGGCGCCGCCACCTCCCAAGTCTCCGTATTTGGTGAGTAACATCCGGTCAAAACCTTCTTATCACTGTGTTTACATTATTCACAGTTTCACAGTAACTTGCCAGAGAGAACACTGAGTGGGTGTCTCCTACTACACCCGGGGAGTATTTCTGGTGATTATTCCCGTGAGTATCTTTAGAAGAGATAAACTCAAACATTTAAATGTCAATGGATATGATATACTAAACAAAAAGTTCTGTGACAAAAGTGACAACAGACACAAAGAAACTAGGGCGGATAATGTTAAGATTACCAGGATCAGTAGTAAGTTATGTAGCATTGTTTACATTACAGGTGTCGTCAGCCATGACCACCATACAGGGGCGGGGCCTGTTGACCTCATCTCTGCTGCTCCTGCTGGTGCTCTGCTACAGCGACGAGGGGGGACCTCCGAGCACCCAGCAGGGCCTCATATCAGCCAGTAAGAGTCAGTCACTTCCCCTGAGGGACACAACCAACCAAGACCACGAGGTTAAGTCTGTCACGCCCGACAACACCGCCATCTTACTGCCTACTTCACGTCACACGCCAGATAACCTGAACCAAACTTCTGCCACACACCAACACACAGTCAGTGCACATCTCACATCCCAGGATCAGTCCTCGCAACGTGGCGATGGTGAGAAAGTTGGTGATGGGTCAGTGACACCTGCTTCAGGAGGCCGGGATGAGGAAGTACCTGTGGTGAGTGACATTGATGTGGAGGCAACAGTATCTTCAGTGTATAACGATGGTAGTCAGTATTACCTCAGAGGCGGACTATCAGCACGAGGCAGGAGATCCTCGCCCACCGCGGCCCACTACCCGTCAAGCTCACCCTTCACCCATGACAGCTGGCCCTCCACCCACTACCCACCGGACTCGCCCTCTACCCGTGACAGCTGGCCCTCAACGCTCACCGCTGACACAACACTGAGTCTTGATGACAGCGTCCAGTCTTGGTCCAGCACCGACCACATGCTACTCTGTGGTCATCCTCCTCCAACTTACACGCCACAGTTTCTTGGTCACTCACCAGAAGTTTGTACAGAAAACAGAAATAAGCCAAAATCTCTCGGTGACCCAGACATTCTCATTATGTGTTATGATATATATTCCTCAATTTATGGTAATATAGAGATAAATTATATGAATTACATTGTTAAAGATTTCCTATTGGAAATATATTTTGAGGATAATTTTGTGAAAATTTGCTTGCCTTTGTTCAGACGATTTGATGCGTGTGAAGAGAGAGAACTATACACTCTGTGCTGGGAAGCTGAAGTTGGCTTTATACACCATTTAAACTGTCAAAATCCTGCTGAAGAGATAGTAACTCTTCTTGAAATTGTTACCACACTTGAAGAATATGATGAAACACTGTGCTTTCAGGATTTTTGTGACGGAACTCTGGGGGTGATTGACTCAGAAGTAGCTGGAGTCCCTTTCCGCGTTTTCGATACTCCTAGAGGAGATCGTGGACCATCGTGCTCTTACCTGCACACCAGTGCTCTTCAACTTTTTGATATATACAATGAAACATTATATATAACAAGTAACACTCAGTGGCCGTGCTGTTACGCCATGTTCACGGTGATGTGGGTCGGTGATCCTGACGCCCAGGGGCTGAACGGTGCCTGGAGTTACCTGCCAGTGTCTTGTCGGGCAGGGGAGGTGGTGCTGATGGTAATGGTGGCGGGCGTGGCGGTGAGCGGGGTGGTGGGGAACCTGGTGGTGGTGGTGGTGATGCTGAGTGGCGGAGACAGAGATCAGGAGTCCAATATGCTCCGGACCTCCCTCGCCTTCGCAGACTTACTCACATCTCTCTTCGTCGTGGTTCCTTCCCTCTGCCACCATATTGCTCCTTTTGTCAGTTCAGTAAATTTCAGAAAATTGTCACCATCGTCAACTAACTACATCATTGTTGGAAGTGTTTCAAACATTACGTTACTGTCTATGGACGCAAATAATCATGTTGATGCCAAACATGGTTACCTTCTGTTTCAGTCTGTGTTATTTAGCACGTGTTCCATCGTGTCTGTGTTGACACTCTTCATGTTAAGTTTGGAGAGGTTCATCCTCACTGGACGACCGCTTCACTACCAGGAATATTTCACAGTGGGGAAGGTACAGGTGATCATTGTTATCTCCTGGATAATGAGCTTCATTGATGCTTTAATGTTTGCTGCTCGCCGCGACGGTCACCTGGGGGCACGATGGTCAACCTTCAACAAGCTGCCAACAGGTGACTCGGGTGAGCGGCCAGACGGTATAAGTTATGCTTTCGTGCAAAGTTCGCGGATTGCACTACTGAATATAGCAGGAGTTTCTACCGTAATATTTTCGTTGTTGTCAATGAGGAACTTCGTGAAGGAACAGAAGCGGGTGGCAGCAGAGTGGAAGAGTTTGAGTCTGAAGGTGGGGGGGCGGTATGAAGAGGAGACCCGCTACATAATGGTGACTATGTTGCTCATGTTGATGTTGTTTCTTGTGTCCAGCGTCCCCTTAATGGTCGAAGTATATTTTAGAACTTTCTCTCATTTCTTTCACTATGATGCTGTCTACTCTTATCTGGCCTGGTGGATGTTTGTGGCGGGGTCAGCGTGGAACCCTTGGCTCTATAACCTACGCAGTCATCAGTTTAGGAGCGACTTTAGTGAGACGCTGAGGAAGCTTGTGCCAGAGAGACTCAACAAAAGGTTACGGAAGTACGTCACTCACTCACAGCTGTGGAACAATTCTAGTGACCTTGATAACCAGGATAGACTGATGAAACTCTTGGACAAGTTGGGACCAAAAATGGAGTGAAAGATGGCGGTGATCAGAGACTAAGACTTGAGAACAGAGTGTTAATTATAGTACTGTGATACACCTTAATATGTTCTTGTATTCATACTTCAGAGGTTTTACTAAATGTATGTTTAGATATTTATGAACATCTTCAGTAATGGGTGTACAAATTAATTCGTTAAAAGGTCACATTGGTCTGCACGATTCTGAATTGTAAACTGTGTTGCAAATATTATGCCAAACTTACATACAAAAAAATATTGACAAATTCACACAAAAACCAACTTTTGAAAAAGCTTTTGTTTGAAGAACTTTGTTGGCATGAGACAGAGTGAGACTTATGACCTGTTTCCTTGTACACTTATTCATGTATTACAGTATCATTATCATTAGTATTATTATTGATCAATAAAATATTCAAAATCACAAAAAGTTTCCGTGACCTGTGTTAATTGGTGATACTGGAAACAAAATATTAAATATATTCGTGATTAATTTATTTGACTCGGAACGTTTTGTCAATTGTATTTATTACATTTCTAAATTAATATTAATGGCTATTGTAATGAAAATGTCCTTGTGTCTGTTGGGTGATGAATGTAACTGCTGGCGTTTTTGTTAATGTTTGGGGTTGTCAAGGGAATTTCGGCAGTGTTTAAGAATAAAGAAGAAAATTATATATATATATATATATATATATATATATATATATATATATATATATATATATATATATATATATATATATATATATATATTATCGTATTGCTTACACTGCGGTGAGTTATGGTGTATGCTAAGTCTCTCTCTCTCTCTCTCTCTCTCTCTCTCTCTCTCTCTCTCTCTCTCTCTCTCTCTCTCTCTCTCTCTCTCTCCCTCTCTCTCTCTCTCTCTCTCTCTCTCTCTCTCTCTCTCTCTCTCTCTCACTCTCTCTCTGTAATAACTTCAGGTAGTAGATACGAGGTAGAAAATAAGAAAATAAAAGCGTGTAGAATTTTATGAATAAATAATTATATGCAAAGATGAGAAGAACACGTTGAATAAATGAACAGGTATATTGAACACACACCTGTTGTTTGCCTGACCTGCCTTAAAGAACACTCTAATAAGAATTGCAGATTAACCTGGCGGAGTGAGTTAAGACTGGCAACCCTCCTAGACCTTATGAGGGGAAGCCAAAAAAGGTAAATATATTGAAGAACGTAAATAATGTCCACAAACTTCAAGGTTATTTTTTTTTTCAGTGTTGTAAATAAATAAATGTGTATGTGTGTGTGTGTGGGTGTGTGTGTGTGTGGGTGTGTGTGTGTGTGTGTGTGTGTGTGTGTGTGTGTGTGTGTGTGTGTGTATTTTTTTCCCTACTCCATATCGCTAGAGGAAAGGGAACTGAAGGGATAGGAAAGGAAGGGGAAAGCTGGAGTGGGAGAGGAGAGAAGGGAAGGGGAATTGAGGGGAGGGGAAGGGGAAAGGAGGGAAGGGAGGGAGGGAAAGGAGAGAGGAAGAGAGAAAAACGAAGAGAAGGGTATTGATTGTCTCTTATCTAAAATTAAATCGCCACAGGGGGTAGTCAGCACCAATATGTGTGTGTGTGTGACAATTTTTCTAGAGGTGTCTTAAATGGCTACATGTCGGAACTAACGGACACACACACACACACACAGATATTCTTCAGTGACTGCTAAAGCATTCTATTTTACGCTAGAGTTAATACAGATAATAATAATAATAATGACAGATAGACAGACAGAGAGAACTCACTTACATGTCGTTTTCAAACAAGTTATTCAATTCGCTTTTATTTGACATCTACCTACCCACACCCTCCACACCTCGACGACAGCTCAAGTAGAGAGAGAGAGAATACACAAGATGTGATGAAGAATGGGGAAAATAAAGTTACTTGGGAAGGAAACTCAAAATAAAAACATTCAAGAAGAAGATCCAGTGAAACCTTTATTTAACGACCTATACGGAGAGGAAGTCCGTTATATCGAGGGCCTGTTGGATGTGAAACCTCCATCTAACGGATTATAATGGTGAGAGAAGTCCGTTATATGGAGGTTTTACTCTATTATGGAAGTGTTAAAGAGGACTGAAAGATGAGACTTATAAGGGAGAGAGAGAGAGAGAGAGAGAGAGAGAGAGAGAGAGAGAATATATATAAACACGAGTGAGGAAAAGTAGGTAAAGAACTCTAGAGGGAGGGAGGGGGGGGGAAGCCCGGGGGTAGAGGGGAGGGAGAGTGGGGAAGAAATATGGAGGGGGAGGGGAGGGGGAGGGGGAAGAGTCCAGTAGGTATACAAGTGAGACATGGTTCAAACATTGACACTCTGGATGTCAAATTTGGGACAACGAGTGAATACATAATGGCGACACCACCAACCACTATTCCCGTTGACCATTTTATGAGAGCAACAAAAGGGCATCAACCAGGAGGAGTCAAAATTGCAGTATATCGTGAACGAGTGAGCGAGCGATCAACGAGAATATCCGAAAATGTGTTATTGTGAGGATTTCGTATAACACACTCGTAAACAGAGCCATTACTGGGGGGGGGGGGGCTAGTGTCGTTAGCGAAATATAACGAAAGTCGGGAGATTTTTGTAATATATTACATAGTGAGTGAAAGGCCAGTTACATCAGCGGCTTATTGATAAATTGTTGCTTATGTGACTGTTTGTAGGTCTTGTGATCAGTGCATATATACCTGCTCGGTGTAGAGATGTTGGAAGCAGATCAGGTGAGTTTAGTCTGAGAAGGTGTTCCAGAGACTAGACAAGAGTGGGGGAACTAGGGAGCGATGTGTAGCCCGCCTTGGGACGAGGAAGGGTATATGGCAGAGAGGGCAGCCTTGATCATCATACTGCTCCCTCTGATTGGTTCTCATTCAGAATTTAACAACTTTCTCAAACTTCATCCTTAATGGGTAAAGCAAATATCAGTTTGTAGTGAGAATGTCTGTGACAGATTGAAAACTACCCTGTCGGCCACCAATAAATTCGATGTTGTGAGTTATGTGTCAGAGTGGTTCTGTGTGTGGGGGGGGGGGGGGTGGCTCTGTATGTACATGTGAGGGTGGGAGAGCAGCTGTGTGTGTGTGTGTGTGTGTGTGTGTGTGTGTGTGTGAGTGTGTGTGAGGGTAGGAAGTGATCTGGTCGACTGTAAAGATTGTATAACGTTCACCATCAAAGCAAGACACAAGTCACCGACGCCCCCAAATTCACATACACACACGTGTGGCTCCGTGTTACAGGTAAACTTTACGCTATTTGTAGATCCTCTGGTGAAATTCTGCCTCTTCCACCTCCCTTCACTCCCCTTCTCCGGCTCCCTCACCTCGCCTTACCTCATCACCACTCTCTAGCTCACCTCACCTCACCTCTCTAGCCCCTCTTGCCTCACCTCACCTCTCTGGCCCCATCATCATGTTTTCTGTATCAACTCTCATTACTAAAGATATTAAGACTACGACTCTGCCTTAAGTGTTTATTAGGAAACATTGAATACAAGAACATATTAAGGTGTAACACAGTACTATAATTAACACTCTCTGTTCTCAAGTCTTAGTCTCTGATCACCGCCATCTTTCACTCCATTTTTGGTCCCAACTTGTCCAAGAGTTTCATCAGTCTATCCTGGTTATCAAGGTCACTAGAATTGTTCCACAGCTGTGAGTGAGTGACGTACTTCCGTAACCTTTTGTTGAGTCTCTCTGGCACAAGCTTCCTCAGCGTCTCACTAAAGTCGCTCCTAAACTGATGACTGCGTAGGTTATAGAGCCAAGGGTTCCACGCTGACCCCGCCACAAACATCCACCAGGCCAGATAAGAGTAGACAGCATCATAGTGAAAGAAATGAGAGAAAGTTCTAAAATATACTTCGACCATTAAGGGGACGCTGGACACAAGAAACAACATCAACATGAGCAACATAGTCACCATTATGTAGCGGGTCTCCTCTTCATACCGCCCCCCCACCTTCAGACTCAAACTCTTCCACTCTGCTGCCACCCGCTTCTGTTCCTTCACGAAGTTCCTCATTGACAACAACGAAAATATTACTGTGGAAACTCCTCCCACCATCAAAAGTGTAATTTGAGAATTATAAATAATTTCATAAACTAAATTCTCCGGTGATCTTCCCGCTACACCTGTTGGCAGCTTGTTGAAGGTGGACCACTGTGCCCCCAGGTGACCGTCGCGGTCTGCAGCGAACATTAAAGCATCAATGAAGCTCACTATCCAGGTAAGACCAATGATCACCTGTACCTTCTCCACTGTGAAATATTCCTGGTAGTGAAGCGGTCGTCCAGTGAGGATGAACCTCTCCAAACTTAACATGAAGAGTGTCAACACAGACACGATGGAACACGTGCTAAATAACACAGACTGAAACACATGGAACCCGTCACGAAGGATGGCATGGTTACCTACCCGTTTTATTTCATTTGTGGAATTTAGGATATTTTCAGGATCAAAGTTGAGGGCCATGTCACTTGATAATTCTGTTAGTTCATTTGGGTAAAATAAAGGAGCAATATGGTGGCAGAGGGAAGGAACCACGACGAAGAGAGATGTGAGTAAGTCTGCGAGGGCGAGGGAGGTCCGGAGCATATTGGACTCCTGACCTCTGTGTCCGCCACTCAGCATCACCACCACCACCACCAGGTTCCCCACCACCCCGCTCACCGCCACGCCCGCCACCATTACCATCAGCACCACCTCCCCTGCCCGACAAGACACTGGCAGGTAACTCCAGGCACTGTTCAGCCCCTGGGCGTCAGGATCACCGACCCACATCACCGTGAACATGGCGTAACAACACGGCCACTGAGTGTTGCTTGTTATGTATAATGTTTCATTGTATATACCACGAAGATAATCAAGACTGTAGCTCATGAAGACACACGAGGGACCAGTTACTCGTAGTGGGTTATTAAAGACTAAGAAAGGGACCTCACCCGCTGCCGAATGAGTGACCTTTAGGGTTCCTTCACAGTGTTCCCGGCAACATTCTGAGTCGTTGTGCATCAAAAATCTGGCCAGAACCTTCGCAAATGTTTCTTTCCCCTCATCAGGAACCTGACAGTCATGGTAATGTAAGAATCCCACAGTGTCATTCCTACATATAGTCAAAAATTCTCTCTCTTTACAAACATCAAATCTTCTAAACAAAGGCAAGCAAATATTTATAAAGACTTCATCGTAATATATAATTAATTGCATAATATCACCATATACCTGTAAATCGTATAATGGCTCTATATTACCATAAATTGAGGAATATATATCATAACACATACTGAGAGTGTCTGGGGTACCGAGAGATTTTGGCTTATTTCTGTTTTCTGTACAAACTTCTCGTGAGTGACCAAGAAACTGTGGCGTGTAAGTTGGAGGAGGATGACCACAGAGTAGCATGTGGTCGGTGCTGGACCAAGACTGGACGATGTCATCAAGACTCAGTGTTGTGTCAGCGGTGAGCGTTGAGGGCCAGCTGTCACGGGTAGAGGGGGAGTCCGGTGGGTAGTGGGTGGAGGGCCAGCTGTCATGGGTGAAGGGTGAGCTTGACGGGTAGTGGGCCGCGGTGGGCGAGGATCTCCTGCCTCGTGCTGATAGTCCGCCTCTGAGGTAATACTGACTACCATCGTTATACACTGAAGATACTGTTGCCTTCACATCAATGTCACTCACCACAGGTACTTCCTCATCCCGGCCTCCTGAAGCAGGTGTCACTGACCCATCACCAACTTTCTCACCATCGCCACGTTGCGAGGACTGATCCTGGGATGTGAGATGTGCACTGACTGTGTGTTGGTGTGTGGCAGAAGTTTGGTTCAGGTTATCTGGCGTGTGACGTGAAGTAGGCAGTAAGATGGCGGTGTTGTCGGGCGTGACAGACTTAACCTCGTGGTCTTGGTTGGTTGTGTCCCTCAGGGGAAGTGACTGACTCTTACTGGCTGATATGAGGCCCTGCTGGGTGCTCGGAGGTCCCCCCTCGTCGCTGTAGCAGAACACCAGCAGTAGTGTCAGTAGGAGCAGCAGAGGGGATGTCAGCAGGTCTCGCCCCAGTGTGGTGGTCATGACTGACGACACCTGTAATGTAAACACTGTGTTATGGCATGTTGTACAGAACCAGTGAAGCTCATGTTGACGAATCTTCCCTTGAAGACTAAATTACCTTTAATCAGCTGTACTATGAGTGAAGTCTTTGAAAAGGCAAAACAAAGCGTTACTTTCATTCTCTTCTCTAACACATACACTCGTTCATAAATTCGTTCCTGTGATTTAATGTTCGTGTTATTAAGTCGTTGTTTCCATGATAACACGAAGGAATTACGATCGCTTGTGTTTTAGAAGAACAAATGACATCTTCTAACAGATTTTTACAGATTGCCCACGAGGGGGCTAGTTTATTGGGCACCCCCTTACATCCTGTGCAAGGTGAAGCGCAGAAGCGTTTACAGCGCCCAACTGGGAAGCATGCGGAGTTCATGCTTGCCTTCATGACTCATGCATTAAGGGCGTAAAGGCCTGAAGGGTCATGGGTTTTGTCAGCAAGTTACATAAAGTGACAGAATGATGAGTGTGTGGGGGGGAAAATTCCCGGTACAGTTTATCTGTTTATGCCAAAGTGTGGCAGGTCCCTAGTGCCAGGCCTGTCACTAGGAGGAGGGATATCTGGTCAGGGAGGGAAGAGGTGTTGGTAACGGCTAATGTGTTTATCCCAGGACAGATGTTGTGACTCCTTTTTGTTGTTGTGTGGGAGAGGATGTGAGCGTGCGACAGAAGGGTGAAGAACATCTCACGCTCAGATGTGTACACAGTAGATAACATTGTGCTTGTATGTGTGTACATGTGTGTGGGTGTGTGCCTGTTTTTCTGTAGTTTTGTTTGTTACATGTGTGTTTGTGTTACATGGACACAAACTCAGCCTTGGTTTGTAAACAAAATCACAATATTACACAAATAAACGTACAGCAAAACCATCTGTGTAACACGAAACATAGTGTTGGGCAAACAAACCTTAATCATGCACAAACACAAACGTTAGTCCCACACAATCACAAACGTTAGTCCCACACAAACATTAACCCACTCTCATTACATTATCTACTATTCATATAACCAGAGGTACTACACAAAACGCACATATTCACTCACTAGATATAAACACGGAGACAGGATCGTGCACTCGGTATGGTACACAGGACGCCACTGGGAGGGTCGGGGACACTGTTACCATCACCAGGGGAGGAAGCCAGAGATGGTACTCATGTTGTTATGGGTGTAGCATAACAAGAGAGAGAGAGAGAGAGAGAGAGAGAGAGAGAGAGAGAGAGAGAGAGAGAGAGAGAGAGAGAGAGCCAGCCAATTGAGGTGGACAGTTGACCTTGCCATCCATTAGCTGAAACAATTTAGGTAAGTGACCCCCCCCCCCCTTTGCTCCCCTAGGAAGGACCAGAAACTAACTTTAATCTCGCCTCAGTTACTCTTTGGAAGTCGCCTGAATTTCATTGATATTATATTAGGTGAATTAGATCTGTTAAATCACCTGTCGGAAAGATACCTATTTTCCTGTGATGAAATTAGGTGACTTTTAGAAAATATATAGGGTAAAGGTTATCTCTCAATGCAATCCTGTAGAGATGTGTGTGTGTGTGTGTGTGTGTGTGTGTGTGTGTTTTAACAAGGTGATGTGACCGTAGGGAGCCTAGGAGAGGGTGGTCAATGCCTTCGTTTGTTTCAATAACCTTCGGGGTGATTGGATAACTTCGGGGTGGGGTGCGGTTGGGAGTTCCTTAGATAAGTACTGATAGCTTTTAAATGACAGCTTGACTACTGTACTATTAGTACTACCACCCACTATTATACCTCTGCCGTCAATACCAGTACCAACATATCTGCTATTACTACCACCATCTACCACTATCCTACCACCATCTACCACTATCTACCATCATCTACCACCATCTACCACTATCTACCATCATCTACCACCATCTACCACTATCTACCACCAGCTACCACCATCACCGAGCTATCACTACCACCACCATCACCAAGTACCACTACTACCACCACCACCACCATCCTACCACAATCACCACCCTCCTTCCCCAGCACCTATGAAATCTCTTGAGAATTCAGATTTAAGTTACGAAAACTGCCAGGCTTGGGGAATAAATAGACAAAATAAAATAAAAATACCTAGAAATATCTCTCTCTCTCTCTCTCTCTCTCTCTCTCTCTCTCTCTCTCTCTCTCTCTCTCTCTCTCTCTCTCTCTCTCTCTCTCTCTCTCTCTCTCTCTCTCTCAACTTTGAACTGTAAAAATATCTCAGTAACTTATTCTTGAGAGTTATTTAGATAGGTTAAAGAGGAGGACTAATGAGGATCCGAGTAGGAACCATAACTCAGTTCACCAGCAGCTTCCTTTAAGGGCTGGTTCATTAGTTGGTCTTGTTCTTGATGTGCGAGTCCTTCATCGCTTACACTTACTGGAGTTGAGTGTCTCTCTCTCTCTCTCTCTCTCTCTCTCTCTCTCTCTCTCTCTCTCTCTCTCTCTCTCTCTCTCTCTCTCTCTCTCTCTGTCTCCGGGCTTATGTTAAGGGTTGCCTACTGTTATGCCTACCAATTACCCAGAATATATTACACCAATCAAAGGCCACCCGACCGTGACACACATCGACAGCTGTCATGGGGGGAGGGGGACGAAACTCAATATTGAACTGCCACATCTGTCATGATATCCTGCAACCTCCAAAGAGCTCCCAGCAACCTCTACGATACCTGCAACCTCCAAGACCCTTCAGGAACTTCTACGATACCTGCAACCTCCAAGACCCCTTCAGGAACTTCTACGATACCTGCAACCTCCAAGACCCTTCAGGAACTTCTACGATACCTGCTACCTCCAAGACCCCTCAGGAACTTCTACGATACCTGCAACCTCCAAGACCCTTCAGGAACTTCTACGATACCTGCAACCTCCAAGACCCTTCAGGAACTTCTACGATACCTGCAACCTCCAAGACCCTTCAAGAACTTCTACGATACCTGCTACCTCCAAGACCCCTCAGGAACTTCTACGATACCTGCAACCTCCAGACCCTTCAGAACTCACGATACCTGCACCTCCGACCTCTACTTTACATACCTCCCTCCACCCTTCAAACTACGTACCTGCTCCTCCAACTCTCCCAAACTATATCCTCCCTCCCCTCTACCCCAGTAACCTCTAACCTCTCCCTCTCTTATCTCCCTCCCTCCCTCTTTCACCAACACTATCTTCCCTCCCTCCCTCCCTCCCAACCTCTATCACCAACACTATATCCCTCCCTCCCTCTTTCACCAACACTATCTCCCTCCCTCTTTTACCAACACTATCTCCCTCCCTCCCTCCCTCTTTCACCAACACTATCTCCCTCCCTCTCTCCCTCTTTCACCAACACTATCTCCCTCCCTCCCTCCCTCCCTCTTTCACCAACACTATCTCCCTCCCTCCCTCCGCCAACACATTACTCCCTAATCATCGCTCAGGTGGATGTAAGGAGCTTCATGTATACCTGACAGACATCAACCTGTTCAGAAAGTTTCACCTCGTAGGAAAGTAAAACACTAATAGATTCGTTTTTTCTATGAATCCAGATACTTACGTCGTTTTTTTTAAATGAATCCGGATACTTACGTCGTTTTTTATATGAATCCGGATACTTACGTCGTTTTTTTATATGAATCCGGATACTTACGTCGTTTTTTTATATGAATCCGGATACTTACGTCGTTTTTTTATATGAATCCGGATACTTACGTCGTTTTTTTATATGAATCCGGATACTTACGTCGTTTTTTTTATATGAATCCGGATACTTACGTCATTTTTTTATATGAATCCGGATATTTTCACTGTTTTCTTTGGCATTTGGAGACGTAGATGTTATAAACTAGTTACACCATTGGTTTGTTTACATGCAAGAGGTCACCCCCCATATTGTCTCATTTAAAGCAGCTCACCTGAAACAGAAGATCAAACTCATCACTACTCTCTCTCTCTCTCTCCTTCCTTCCTTCCTTCCATCCCCTAACTCTTCCTTCCCTTCATCACCCTGTCTCTCTCTCTCTACATCCTCAGCCATTCCGTCGTCCGTCCTACCATCCATATCCTGTAAAACCTCAGTCATTGTGCCATAGAGCTCCGCCTTATACCCTTCGTTTATGTCTGTCGAAATTTTATGATGCGTGAGTTGGGCGGTCAGTTCTGTATGTATGTATGTATGTATGTGTTTTAGTTAGTCTATGATTGTGTGTATGATATTTCTTTATATGTATGACTTATTTTACTCTATGGGGGGGGGGTTATATTACAGGTGAGAGGAGGAAAGGGGAAGGGGGGGGAGGTAGCTTATAATCTGATTTTTAAACGACTCACTTCAAGAATGACTTCAGTAAAAACACAATCGTCTCTATAACGACCTACAGGGAATATGGAGTGGGCCTTTACACCACTCTCTGAATACCAAAGCCTAACAGAGAGTGGAGACGAATAATTCAAACTAACCACAGTTGGCGATATGAGAGAGACTGTGGTTGGATGTGGGCCAAGTCTCTTCAAGGATTTTTTTGCGGGGGAGGGGGAGCATATATGTGGAGGGGAGGGGGGGTGGGTGGATGGTGGGGGGAGGGGGAGCAATTGAGAGATGGTGGACAGGGGGGTTGGATGGTTGGGGTGTGTGGTGGTGGATGGTGGGAGGGGGGTGGATGGTGGCGGGGTGGTGGATGGTGGGGGTGGGGGGGTTGATGGTGGGAG
>CAUDMG010000395.1:470000-495000 GCA_958450375.1 Homarus gammarus | reverse complement strand
AGCTCATGGGACCTACAATTCCAAGATGACATTGTAGTTAATGAAGGCAGGTTTCACTTACACTCGGGGGCACGTTTAAGAGTCTCGTCTATAAGGGTATAATGCTACGCTGCACACGACCAAATGTTCATCATAAACGGGGCAATAGTTTGTCTGTCTTTATGTGAGTAATAATTCTTACGTGTGTGTGTGTGTGTGTGTGTGTGTGTGTGTGTGTGTGTGTGTGTCGGTGTGTGTGTGTGTGGGTGTGTGTGTGTGTGTGTGTGTGTGTGTGTGTGTGTGTGTGTGTGTGTGTGTGTGTGTCGGTGTGTGCGTGTGTGTGTCGGTGTGTGTGTGTGTGTGTGTGGGTGTGTGTCCTTGTAATATTGCATAAACTACAGAACTTTCATTACCTGATAAAAATTACAAAACAGCCTGGCGAATTCCTACATTATTACAGCGCCCTTCACTCCCCGACCTTACTTAACGAGTGTTCTCCGTATCCTTGACTGTATAGTGATATTTCCTCGTTAACAGAGAGAGAGAGAGAGAGAGAGAGAGAGAGAGAGAGAGAGAGAGAGAGAGAGAGGAGGACCAATAATAATGATAATAATAATAATAATAATAATAATAATAATAATAATAATATAATAGTAATAATAATAATAATAATAATAATAATAATAATAATACGATTATATTGTTTTTATTTCCTGGCCTGTGTTAGTAAACCAAACTACAGCCTCTCCTCTCCTCTCCTCTCCTCTACCCTCCTCTCCTCTCCTCTACCCTCCTCTCCTCTCCTCTCCTCTCCAGGGGATCAAAATCACTCCTACAAAAAACAAATCTAGCAATCTTAATATCTGCCTTAACCAGAGACGGGGGAGCAGCATCTATTTATATCAGGGTAGCTAATGTATCCAGGTAGTAGCGGCACCACCTTTGATCTGCATTCAATTAAGCCAAGTAGAGGTGTATTACCTGGGCAGTTCTTGATCAGGAGATGGAAGAACGTATCTAATTTCGGTAAAGTCTCGGTGTAATTTCGCTGTCCTGTTAGCTACTGTCTTAGTGTCTTGGCTTATAGTAAGTTAAGTCAGTGGTACGTGTTCACAGTCCTAGTTACCTGTGATGTTTAGTTTATAAGGCCTTGTGATTTACCGGGAACTATAAGTGTCATGTCTTATGTTGAAGGTTTATTCCGTCTGTTAGTTTACTCATTACCTGTGTTGAATAAATACCTGGTTGACGTGTCCTTCCTCGCCTCAGTGGATACCCGGTAATTCCTGTTACTACCTGGTGATTGCTGATTTTACCTGATGTGTCCTGTTATTACCTGGTTCTACCGGGTGGAAAAGATAATAACAGTAGATGGAATATGAACAGTTTGCTTTATTTTTGGGATAATAACCGTATTATTAGTAGCAGTAGTAAACATGCTAGAGTCACCATCAGTTCTTGGTGAATAAATGATGACTCTCAGCAGAACGAGGCACTGGGAGAACACTACAGTGCTCATATACAGATCAAAGCTACAACTCATTTACCTCACCCAGCTAACTCTCTTTTTATCGGTGATATTGAAAAGTCATTGAAACACAAAGGGCAAATTTTAACTGATTGGCTTTTTACGACCATCTTCCCTGAATTGTGCTTCTCTGGTCACGATATTGAGGCTGACATATGCTGAAAATTTTCACGTAATCCGTCATATTGATTTTCATCTTTGATTACGAGAACGGCATCATTGGAAAAATCCTGAGTGTGATCAAGGCTATAACGTGATACCAGAATAGACAATTTTAATATAATGAAGAGGTGGAAACACACACACACACACACACACACACACACACACACACACACACACACACACACACACACACACAGGAAATTTCAATAACCTAGGAAAAGGGAGAAGAGATTTTTATGAAACCATCAGAAAGGGGAAGAATTTTTGTCGACTGAGCTAAAGGTTTAGAAGAAGGGGAAGGGGAAGGGGGGGTAGTAGAGGGTTTCACAAGGGCAGGTTAGATAAGAGAGGGGGAGGTTAGGGGAGAGGGGTAAGGTAAGCGGGGGGAGATGTCAACGAGACGACAAAGGGAACCCAGGACAATCAGAACCCGGGGGGGAATAATCTCATTTATTTTCCCAGGTAAACATAAAAAAAAAACTCAAGTGTGTGGTGCTGAGGTTCCATTAGAGAGCTTTGGTGAGGCAGTCAGCGACCGTCACCATACTGGAGGAAAGAAAATGATCATCGGTTTAGTGAAGAAACATTCCTCCATCTTTGAGAGTCATGATCATCTTGAGTTCTGGGACGACAATTCTTAAAAAAAAAAAACTGGTGATTAATTTTCCACGTTACTGGAATTGTGAGAAGACATCTAATTGAGAGAATTAAGATAAAACATAGAGGAATATCTAAAATTGAATCTAAATTACAGTGAGATTCTACTGTAATTAGGTACAATCGCTTGCACTTATACCTGGTACAGTGACTGGTGCGTTTTGTGAGATATGGCAACTGTGTGGAATGCTTAATCTGGCTACTGTTGTGGGGTTCCTTAGGGCAATTCTGGGAGTTTTAATACTATGTTAAGAAATACACACAGAGTTGCCACATGTCACAAAATACGCCAGCCACTGTACTAGGTATAAGAACAAACGACTGTACATTAGTTAAGGAACAAAATCAACGTACGAGACATAACTCAACAGCTCAGGTAAAATCTTAGGGGTAACTTTAATGGTTCACCGCATTTGTGTGGAGTTTTAAGTGATCAAGTAACACGCATCACCAACGTCGATTATATCAACCTAAGAATATCTGAGAATCTATCAGCGTGTCCAAACATACAGTACAGTAGCCACTTTAATGCATTTTTAACTACCATTTAAGGGATAAATTTAAAGCTATCTATATATGGGAAATTATTTTAGTGTCTTAGCCAGTTAGATACATTCTCACATCATCGGTTTAAGGGATCATTATATCTTATGAGTCGTGAGAATGTTCGTGAGTCTTACAGCGTCTCTCGGGCGTCCTCCAAACAGCTGCTCGTCCTCCAAACAGCTGCTCGTCCTCCAAACAGCTGCTCGTCCTACTCTCATATATCATTCTGGCTAAAGTGACAAAGGCGAGGCCTCTCTATATCCCTCACAACTCTTCCCTTCCTGTTTTTCTCCTTCCTCCTCCTTCTCCTCTTCCTCCTCTTCCTTCTCCTCCCTGGTTTCCCCTCTTTGCTCCTACCTCCTCCTCTCCCTCCATCCCATTTCCCCCCCCTCTGATCCCCCTCCTCCCCCCTCCCCCACCAGCCACAGCCGACCAAACTAGACCTTGAAACCCTGACTCGGTATATACAGTATATATATATAAAACACCAATTCTTATACCGACTATATTGAATCAAGATCAAGCGGCGAAGGTCGACGGCTTCTTGTATAACCAAACGACAAGTACTTTTTTATTCCTTCTTTACTCTTGTTCAAGTGTTAAGTTTTCTCTATATATGGAAATTATTATTATTATATTTTATTTATTTATTTTTTTTTTTGCCATGGATGTTCTGAAGTGATCGGACGAGTGTAAATAATATCTCTCTTGTTCTTCTATTTTCCAAAGGGCGAAGGAGGGAGGATGGGAGGGAGCGAGAGGAGGGAGAGGAAAAGAAGGAGGAAGGAAAGGAGGAGATTGGTAATGGAAAAATGGAAAGGGAGGGAGGAAGGGCGGGAAGAAAAGGAGAGAGGGGAAGGGGGAAGGGTGGTGATAGGTAGAGGGGAGGGAATGAGGCAGGAAGGAAGAGGAAGGGAGGAGAAGGAATGGAGAGAGAGAGAGAGAGAGAGAGAGAGAGAGAGAGAGAGAGAGAGAGAGAGAGAGAGAGAGAGAGAGAGAGAGAAAACATGAAATTTTTTGGGCAGAGGTCCAAACTCGTGACGTCATTCAGTGGTTGGTTGGCCTTCGTAGTGACAAGAGAGTTTTTGTGAATCTTTGTGTTTCCGTTCCTGTCTGTCCGTCTGTCTGTTTATCTGTCTATATCTCTTCCGTTTTCTCTCCGTAGTCCTCCTTGTCTCTGTCTCTTTCTCTCTTTCTATATCTTTCTTTATGTCTCTTTCGTCTGTCCCATTGTGTCTCTGCTCTCTTGGGTGTTTATTGCGCATAAGAGAGAGAGAGAGAGAGAGAGAGAGAGAGAGAGAGAGAGAGAGAGAGGAACACATCAAAACAATATACAAGTATGAGTGTTGTTGGTTTCGTATGTCTGACAGCGGGACATATATACCTGAGGGAAGCTGCAGCCTCATTATTAACCCCGACATCAACACCTGAAGGCAGTAGGGGTACAAATGGACTACACCCCCCCCCCCTCTCATATATTGATCCGTGAAGTGACGTGCTGAGAGTGAGTGTTTAAACTGATTGACTGATTGACTCATTCACTCACTCACTCACTCTCTGACTGACTGACGTACGGACTGACTGATTGACTGACCGACCCACCCACCCACACACAGACCAATTACTCGACTCTCCCGCTCGTTAACAACAACAACAACAACAACACAGACAGGTGAGACAAAAACAATAACATCAAAGGGAAGGTGTGTGTGTGTGTGTGTGTGTGTGTGTGTGTGTGTGTGTGTGTGTATATTCAGGAATGATGTTATAGTTATGATACAATAAATAATACCTATAATATAATGTTACTACAGGTAATACTAACTCAGGTAGAGGTAGAGTGTCATTAAGTCAGGTAAAGTTCTATTTTTTTAACTTCAACATAATAATATGCCATCACGGCCACCACCACCACAGTTAGGTGTCTCGCCTGACCTTACGGTATTGGTTTTATTATTAAGGTGGAGGAGGAGTGGCCATCCCCCTTCCCTTCCTCCCTGCCTCCCTTCCTCTTCCTCCTCCCTTCCTTCCTCCTATCCCCTTTCCCTCTCCCTCTCCCTCCCTTCCTCCCTTCCTCTTCATTCTAATCTTCTTCAGGACCATCAGCTGGAGGTTCTCATCAGTGTGACTCCCAGGAAACTTCTTCATCTCCGGTTAGGGATTATCAGGGGGCTATACATGAAGTTTTCCTCCTGCCGGATATATATATATAAGAACACATCCGGCGGCCTGCTATAGCTCTAATGGCGACCAGATTGTACCAAGACTTTACGGTGACTTGGTTCATACTGACTTATTCATTTTAGATATGGATGATGGCGTGTGTGTGTGTGTGTGTGTGTGTGTGTGTGTGTGTGTGTGTGTGTGTGTGTGTGTGTGTGCTACTGTTACCGGGGATGTGAAGTTAGGTTAGGTTAGGTTAGGTTAGGTTAGGTTAGGTTAACATTAGCCTATCGAATCATCAGATGAAATTAGTCATATTATCTAATCTTCAAGTGACCTAAATTTTCTTTTGTCGTTAAGGTCATTTTTTTGTAACACAATTTAACCTAACGAAACAGTCTTCCATATACGGTACCCTAAAGTTGACACCAGATAATATATATATACTGTATATATAACCCATTGTGTATATTCCGTTATGAAACCAGTAGAGACTCTATGTTTACCACTAGACCCGGAAATAAGAGGTCAAAGTTCATAAGGTTAGCCATTCCTTAGTAATGTTCGGTGCTTAGTGGTCACGAGAGGTCATCAGTTGGGTTTAATGATCACTTTAGACAAAATAAAGACGGGTTGTGTTGTAGTGACGACTGGAGATGTGTTGGTTCATGTGGTCTTGTGTGTGTCTCTTTTTCTCTCTCATTTTGTCTCTCTTGTTATGTCTCTCTCTCTAATTCACTCTCTGTCTAATTCTCTCTTTCTCTTATTCTCTGTGTCTTATTCCCTCGTATTCTGTGTGTCTCTCATTCTCTCGCCTGGCTGTACTCTCTCGTGGACCCCATCACCCCTCATTGTGTCGTGGCAGTACACACCCTCAAGTGACACTCACCACTGTATTCATTCCCAGCTGCTAAGAGACCGTGATGAGAGAACTATCCATGAAAATAATAATAATAATAATAATAATAATAAATTAATTCAAATAAATATACCATCTCCTTTTTTATACAACCCTGAAAAATGTCATCTTCACTCTTATACAACCCTGATATACGACCGGGGTCAAGGTTACCCAGTTGGTGTGCCAAGTCTTCCTGTTTACGTAGTCTGACTGTGGTATATTGATCTATGGTTAATCTAATTCATATTATATAGTCTCAGGGTAAATATCGTAATTATTGATGAGCTGGAATCAAATATCACTGTTGATTATATTTTTGCGTATTGTTGTTGTTGATTTATTACACACACACACACACACACACACACACCTAATGACAAAAACATTCCTAGAAATTTGGTTTAAACTTTCCTGTGACACTGATGAAGGCCATTTAAACTCCGTCGCCTTACCATAAAGGGCCTGGACGGGTTAACAAGGGCCATTTATACCCCCCAGACTTTAAAGGTGCCATTAGACACCACCCGTAGTGAATTAATATGCGAAAAAAAAATGGTCGGGTTCGATTGCTTACGGCTGAGTTATGTTGAGTGAGGAGAGTGTTTGTGTGAGACCTGGAGGAGTGGTGGCCTCTTATGGTGGTGGTGGTGGCCTCTTGGGGGTGTTTTCTCTCTCTCTCTCTCTCTCTCTCCCATTCCTATCTTTAATAATAATAATGATAGTTTCAGAGATATTAGTTGTTATATTAGTAGTAATAATAGTAGTAATAGTAGTAATGTTATAAGAACGATGACAATAGTATTAACAATAGTATTAAAATTATAATAATGATGATGATGGTAACAACGGTAATAATAAGAGAATAATAATCTTAAGTCAGGCACGCCAAGTCCGCATATCACAAGCCATGTTTACTGCCCAACTTGTCATGAACCTCAGCAAGATAGTGGCCAGATTTCACGCCTGCTGACTCTCTTGTTTCTCCCACACGTATAATTTTGGCCGTCCTTGTGTTTGTGTTTGTATCGCTGCCAAGATGGTAGGGTCCGGTGTACGTGTGTTTGTCTGTACTCATTGTCATGCTGTCTGTCTGTCTGTCTGTCTGTTCCTTCTCCCATATTGAGGTGTTTCCTTATACCACACCACACCATACCACACCACACCATACTACACCACACCATACCACACCACACCACACCACACCACACATACGATTATATCATCTAAAAATAATCCCGTACAACGTTATTTGTGAGGGAAATGAGGCAGAATTTATGTTCCCTCATCAACATATTAATGAGGTAGCCGGTGGTGTCTAGGAGAGCATTTTATTACCAGTTAATAGAAACGTGTTTTATGAGGGGCGATTAATATTGTCGATTATATTGATTGACGCAGTGAAAAGATGGATTAGGTGGGATTTGTTGTATGTTGTAATGATAGACAGGTGAGATAGGATTTACCTAGGATTAAGAGAGATGCGAGGCAGGATTTACGTGGGATACAGTGATAGGTAAGAGGATTTATATGACATTACAAAACAGGTGAGGTACAATAAAAGGGACTTATTTTTTCAGATTAGGTTAGGTTAGGTTCTGGTTAGGTTAGGTTAGGTTAGGTTAGGTTAGGTTCTGGTTAGGTTAGGTTAGGTTAGGTTAGGTTAGGTTCTGGTTAGGTTAGGTTAGGTTAGGTTAGGTTAGGTTCAGGTCGTTTGGTTCAATGAGAAAAGAACATAGCAGTGTTTTTAGCCCTTCTGTTCGTGGTATATTTTCTTTACATTGGCCAACTTGTATGTCGTGGTAGGGCCAGGAACATCCACTGTGACGTCTCATAGCTACCTGGTGGGCGAGGTAGTAATTAGCTCGAGCGGGTTTTACTGCAATCAATTTCGGGAAGTTGAATGTTCTTAGGGGAGGAAGACAGTGTTATGCTGGCGTTGTCGTCAGGGATTACTTGTGTTTCTGGAATCCTACTGCAGGAGACCGCCCACGCTAGACCAGGGGGGAGAGGGGGAGGGAGAGTAGGGAGGGAGAGTAGGGAGGGAGGGAGGGAGGGTAGGGAGGGAGGGAGGGAGGGTAGGGAGGGAGGGAGGGAGAGTAGGGAGGGAGGGAGGGAGGGAGGGAGAGTAGGGAGGGAGGGAGGGAGAGTAGGGAGGGAGGGAGGGAGGGAAGGAGGGAGGGAGGGAGGGAGGGAGGGAGGGAGGGTAGGGAGGGAGGGAGGGTAGGGAGGGAGGGAGGGAGGGAGGGAGGGAGAGTATAGAGGGAGGGAGGGAGGGAAGGATATTTTGGACTTCGTGGAACAAGATCTTAATAGTTCCTGAAACTCCTGGAATACACCGGGCTATATTGGGGGTGTACATCTCTCTTAATCTCTTGATGCTGGTCTTAGGATTTCTCTGATGATGAGGCTCGTGATTACCCCCCCTCTTCCCCCTTCTGTCTGTGTGTCTGTTTGTTTCTATTTGTCTGTCAGTATGTCTGTCTGTCTGTATTTCTTTCTCTCTCTCTCTCTCTCTCTCTCTCTCTCTCTCTCTCTCTCTCTCTCTCTCTCTCTCTCTCTCTCTCTCTCTCTCTCTCTCTCTCATATACTTACTGACTATCACACCAGCATATAATAACTATACCAATAAATGTATCTGTTTATAACTAAGAGTTTTCAGAGAATCACTTTAAGAGTATAACAGAGAAAGACATTTGTGAAGAATGTTTTAGTCTGCCACTCAAAAAAGTCCAATGTTTACGTTTTCTGTAATACGCTGCCTTTGTTTATGTCAGGGTAAACGGAGGTATATTATCAATACTATTCCCTAAATTATAGTATAATATAATACACTTGTCTATACTTACACTTCACAATCTTTATACATTTATCCATACATACACTCTGTATTATTATACACACACCCTTACATACACTCCACACCCTTATACACTCACTCATACTTTCACTTACACTTCACACTTATACCCCTCAATCTATCATCACTATTATCTATGTTTTTCCTGTCTACTATGATTTATTCTCTCGATATACACATTTTTTATATCAACCCACACAGACAAGTGGGTGAAAGTTATTGATTGCTTTATTAGGCTGCTACATCTTGCTGGTGATAATAATTCCCTTCAATAATCTGATATATTTCTTATTTGGATTTTTCTATCTTTTTTCCTTCGTATTTTTTATCTTTTATTTCTTTCATTGATTTTCTTTTTATTGATATTTTTCATTATTTTAGATTTAATTATTTGTTGTGTTGGTTGAATTTATTCTTCTTTTCTGTCTTTGTTATCAAGTCTTTCATTACCTCAAGTTATTATTCATTTTTTTTTTGTTTCTTTCTTTGCATAGTTAATGTTTATCTTCATTTTTTAATATAGAGAAACATAGATAGATAGAGAGAGAGAGAGAGAGACTAGGTGAAGTAAACACTGTATTTATGGCACATTTATTTGTACAATGTATAAACAATAGACCTACATTCATTGCCTAAATTCTTCAGGCTACTTTTGGCACCTTCCAGTATATTAAATTAAGCACGTATTTTTTGTTTATTTTTCCCAATTAGCCAAGACGCGGATACAGCTCGGCTAAAAACGAATAATCATTTGTGTTATTGGTAGAATTTACTCTCTCCTTCAGCGTGTGTCAGTCTTGTTTTTAGAAGCCCTATGACACGCGAGTAGAAATTTTGGTAACACAGAGAAACTCGATTTATATATGTCCCTTCCTCTTCTACCCTTGGCGGAGGACCGGTCATCCCCAGCCTCCTGTAGCCTCTAGTCTAGTATCATTAACCTGATGTCCACAAGGCTATGATATTAATGACAGTCTTGTGGATACCAGGAGCAGCTTGTAGGCTGGGCGTGACGGTCCGTGGGAGGAGGTCTGGTAATGAGTGTCTCTGTTGTTAGTCGCAGCTTCTACGGCCCTTGTAGACTGACATGGATAAGATTTCTTTAAATTACTTCACTTGTCTTATTTTACTAACCGCAAATCGATTTTTTTTTAAATTTTATTAGAATTTGGATTATTGAGTTTAATGAATTTGGGTTTGGTTTAGGTACGTCGGATATTTTTTTTTTTTTATAATTCTTGCATGGTTCAGACGCGAGAGAACCATGTTGTGTGCCCACCAAGACCAACACTCGACACACACACACAGAGGGCGGGGCGGTGGGCGGGCATTTTACGTGACACCTATAGGAGAAATCTGAAAGCCGAAAATGAAGCTCTCGAAATGGGCCGTTCTTTATACAAGATGGCGAGGGAAAAGAACGCATCTCACGGGTATTTAAAGGCAAAGAATTTTATTTCAGTAGGAAGAGGCTTTTTATTTATACTGTATATATATCCGGGTTATATAAACTGAGGGTTTACGGCTTTTTCTTCATTGAGAGACACTCAAACAAGATGAGTTTTATTTTCAAGACACTTCACTGATCTGGTGAGTGTGTCTTGTTCCCCCTTTATTTTGTTGCGTCTCTGCGACTCATCAATGACAGCCGTAAAATCTTCTCCCACACACATTGATGTACTTCTTTGGTTTCGTTTATATATATATATATTCGTAGCGGAAATAACATGACCTTTGTAAGAGTTGTTATTATTTGCAGGGAACAAAAGATACCATCAAATATGTTTCATCTCATAGCAATAGGAGGGCGACCAAGGGAGGCGGAGGGGGTGGTCAGAGGGAGGTTCTAGGTGTGCTCCTCTCCCCCATGTAACACCTTCATGAGTCCGGTGGCATCCTGTCTCCCCAGAAGGATGCGTCCGGAGAAGGGAGGTGAATGAAAATTATTATTGTCATAGTGATGTCCTTGGACTGACCAGCACAAGTAGTTTGGTGCCAATGGTTTAATATTTCTTGTAAAAAAAAAGTAAAAAGAAGAATTTCCAAAATCAATGGCGTCGGGTATTGATTTTTCTACAAGTTAACTGTGACAAAATACTGATGCTGTGTTGATTCTTCTTTGTTTACACAGATACAGATATTCCCAATAAATTTCCCACGTTATCAGCAATATGAAGTTTGCATTAATTTACATAGATAATTTAATGTATTTATTTTTCTTAATTTACAACCGGGTTTCAAGAAATAATGCCTACTGTATATGGATGGGAAATTAGATTCAGAACTTGTGCTTATAATCATAATTGATCTCGAGTCTTGAATAATATAATATCTATGTTTATAATGTCAGTAATTGTTTGTTATGGGGAAGAGGTATTAGTTGCCAGGCCTGAACGTGACTCCAAAGACCCACTTCGCGTTTTACACAGCTCCCAAGAAAATCTCTAATACAGGGCATTGATAAAGTACAAAAAGTGGTCCTTACAGCCAAAGAAATATTTACAGCCAGATTTATGTAACATGATGATACACATAAATTATTATTTTTAAACTGTAGGAAATATACAGCATTACAAGGCAACCCAGCGAACGAAAGGGTGTAATGACCTATAAACACGGTCGAGTGAAGGAGAACTGTCACATGCGAACAACAACTGCCAAAACCTTTCACACCACACACACTAATTCTCTGACAGATAAATAATTCGACCTTTAGTGCAATATATCTCCTCTCTATTGTCGACACACTCATACACACAGCCCTGTACAGCTCTCATGTGCCACCACCCATAACAACAGTTTGCTTCCTGCTGGAGGCTAAGAGAGGAATCTAGATCATATATGTGGAGGGGGAGGGTGGGGGGGTGGGGGGGCTGTCCAGGAAGAAACACCAAGTCCCCTCCCCCACACCCCCGCGTGAGCTTGTTGACTGTACAGTATAGATCAACGTTACTGTATCAACATATGTTATACTTCACAGTCATGAGAGTTTCTAAGGTGAAGGCTTTGGGTGTGAAAATGTGACGTTCATTCAGGGTCTTGTTTCTTAATATTGAAATCACTTGAAACATTTAATAGTCAAACACAGATAATGATTATGACTGAATTTAGGAATTTTAGAAGTTAAGAAATAATACACATAATAACTTCAGTTCCTTGGAGTGTTTTTTTTTTTACTTCAGATTTTGTTATGTGTTGCCGTTTCTGTTTATATTTATTTTCCTTCGGCCTTTATTGTTCCTCCTTTTCCTTTATTTCTCTTTATTTTCCATTATTTTTCGAGTTGTTTCTGTTTTCTTTTGTCAATTAACTTCCATCAGGTGTTATTTGTTATTCCTGGGCGACACGAGTGTCTTAAACACGCCAGCCAATCCAACGTTTGTTCATTATTTTTTTTATACAAAAATCACAATGTTGTCAGCACGTGAGGAGAACACTGTGATGACCCCCAGGAGGACAGTCATTTAAGGCTTGTTTTCCTATTCACAGTACTAGTATTTATCAACCTCACGGAGCAGCACCTGGGGGCGTTCATCACTGCCCCCCTCACATCCTACGTCGTGTACAGAAACCTTGTAAAAAACTTACACGAGACCTGTACGTAGAAAGGGTAGAGAAGGGGTACAAACATATATAAATATTACTTCAAAATACTTTATACAATTCTATGAGACTTTTTTTTAATATTAACCTACAAAGTTGTTGTAGATGATACAGGGGTAATATAGGTTTATTTATCACATTTAGAGCAGCCTTAGCGCTGTGTAGTGGGGCACCACCACTACCCCTGACACCGCTACAATGGTCACCTGACAACTCGCGTCACAGGTGTGTATTGCAAACGAGGTCAGACAGAATGTTTAGCCTTCATTGCTATCGTCTGTCTCCTTACTGTTAATTGCTGAGGTAAGAATATTAGTCGACTGGACATGACCTGTTGAGTCTGACTGTTGAGAGTGTGTGCAATAGAACACTGACTTATAATGCAATTCACTACTTCATATTAGATGTGGGTTGACCATTAATAGACTGTGCATTCAAGTTAAAGGGAATCCATTGCATCACACGCTAATATGAATAGAACCGAGGAATGATCAACACCAGGGACATATACACCGTCCCACCCGTGTTGTCTTACCTACACCTGGTCACCTCACAATAACGATATAGATAAATAACATTCAAGGCATGATATTATTAGTAAGCGTATCTCTCCAGACTGGTCACGGGGCTGGCCAGGTACTGTATATAACATCACTGACCCTGGAACTATGCCGTCGCCTTATAAGTGTATAAAATAATCGTCAATAACTAATATTATTCTTGGCCGGGATAGTTAATAGGGTCTTACCATCTGCGGTACTGAACAGCGGTTACCTTTACTGTGGCCGCTACGGATGTGTTTATTGTCAACTGATGGTCCTTCTTGTTGAGTGTCCGCTGATATAAGTGGTCGCTTAGTGTATGTGGTTGTGTGTAAGTAGAGGGGAGGGGGGTTGTGGTGTTGGGTAGGGAGGAGGAGGAGGGGAAGCAATTGGTTTCACTGAATAATTCAATACACTGATGTAGGAAACGTGCACATATATATTTTTCCTATAAATTATTATTTTGTATTTAGAGGCACGATGTATTAAAGGAACTGGAGGACATCTGTATATAAGAGTACTGAGAATGGATTGTGTATCTGAGGTGATGGATAAAACCTGTATATCGGTATGTAACAGCGTCTGACGGAGTTGATTATGTATACTGACGGGCCAGCGAAGGTCTGTCTCGAGCACCACGGGTCTGATACTGTGTTAAATCGTCTTGCGGTGGTTCGTGAATGGCGAAGCAGGCAAGAGCTAGATGCGTGTGCTGAATCCATGGAGATGACCCGAAGGATCTCTGCAGTGGATAAAGGACAATTCCTTATGGATACTGACGTCCTTCAGGATCCGTGACCCCTTAGGAATCGCGGATATAGCCCGGCGGTTCACTGCAGTAGTGCCTAGTTATTGTCTATGGATACTGGAGACCGTCAGGCCACTGGAAGAGGCATTGTGGCCGAGAAGCAGAACTGTGCAGATGAATTATTAAAGCTTCTTTGGTGTGGTTCACGGATACTCTCTGTGGATGCTCGCCTCCTTCAGGATCTGCGAACTCCTGGGAGGCGTAGTGGCTGAGGATGAGAGCCGCTGTGACCGGAACACCGTGTTCTGTAGAGTCCTCTTCCACTTGTCCTGTGTGTCTCTCAGCTTCAGCAACCAAGTTTGCTGATGAGGTAAAGTGAAGTGAGAGACAAGTATGAGGAACTATGGTTGATTATTCTCTCGTAAGTGTAAACAATAAGAATGATTTAAGAAACACATCAAATTGTTCCTTCATGACTCCAATATTTACACAGGTCTTGATGGTTTGTATTTTGTAATTAATAATTTTGCAGTTAAAACTTATATTAATTTATCTTAATCTGAAAGGGAAACACAAGTGTGAAAAGTATATAAATATATATAAATCCGAGGAGACAAAGTTGTGACTGAGCTTATAAGATAAAAACTCCTGGAACGTGTGAGAAAAGGTCCATAAGAAAATATATTATTATGAAGTTGAAAGTTATAGATTTATGTCTAAAAGTCACCTGTAGCCTTGTTTTAGTTAAGCCTGGAGAGTGAACACGAACCAGGAAGTTGTCTGAACAATTAACTCTGCTGGAATTATAGTTAAGGAACAGAGACACACCTCCATCTCTCTACACCAGATGGCGTATATGTGTGTTTTTTTTTTTTACATAAGTGTCGTTTCATATATGTTATTACCCACTTATCTTCTTACAGTAAGCATCTGTGTTTATGTCTGGAAAGTATAGACAAACACGAATTAGATCTAGACCTTTGATGTATATATCCTAGAACTGCATCTTTCCCCAACCGTGGGTACAACACTCCTCAAGTTGTTCCTGGACAGCTGATTCACCCTGGCACCTCTTCCCTGTACCCACCTTGATCTGTTCCGTCTGTGCCTGGAAGGTGTACACAGCGACAATCTGCTGGAAGCGGTTGAGGTTGACCAAGACGAAGGCGGCTTCCAACTTAGAGGCAGCGGACTCGTGGGGGGTCACATCATGGATAAAGAATCGATCGAGGGAGAGTGGCTGCTTGTACACGATATAGCGAAGGGCGGAGTCACTGCCCGTCGACCCCCTGGAACAAGAGCTTGGCCAGTTCTCCGTCAGCGATGATTTCTGCAAGTGGTGGTTGTGGTTAAACAGTGTGGTAATGAGGATGATAGGATTTAACCCTTTTGAGGGGTGGGGAATCCTTCAAACACGATCTTGAGACATGAAAGATTTTATATTCTCTTGGGGCGTCCCGCAAAACATTCCTGTATAAAAGAGGAATATTATATTCTTTTTGGAGTTCCTCAAGACGTTCCTATATATACAGATAAGGAATAACTCACCTTTTTGTGTAGTCCTTTCTTCCTCCTGGTGATGAGCAACATGTCGTCGAAGAGTATGACGTACATCTCCTGTGGTTTGTTGTTGTCTAACATGTGCAGTGACCCTTCCAGGATGATCTGTCGTCGCGGGGAGACGATCAGTCGCTCACACGGTTGTCGTGATATGGCCCCCTGTACCGGGAGAGAGATATATTCGGTATACTAGGAGAGAGAGATACTGGGGTACTGGGTAGAGATGCTGGTGTACACGAGACATGTTAACTTCCTACACCGGGAGAGTATTATATTGACACGAAATTTGTAACTCACGGATGCGAGAGAGAGGATAAAGTAAAGCATAAAAATCCCCACAATATTATAAAACAGTAACGGTTCCAATAACATACCTTCAGGAACTCCGGAATGTAAACTTTGGGGTCGAGTTCAGTAACAGGCGGCCACACGATGTTTCTCTGGATTTCTAGTAAACGTTCAAAGTTCTTAAGCCATTTCATCTTGTCGTCCAACTCCCCTGTAAAAGTCAGAAGGAACTTAGTCTGGATAATTAAGACAACAAACAAACTGGGAATGTGTTTTGGTGTGTGGAAGGAAATGAGGCGATACAAGAGATAGAGCACGCACACACACACACACACACACACACACACACACACACACACACACACACACACACACACACACAAACACATTGACGATATATACATCCTTACATATATTCGTGTGAGAATGGTTGCGTATGAAGGAATGTAAGTGTATGTGTGTGTGTCTACATTCCGGCATGTACATGTGTGTGGGCGTTGTCTTATCAAGCTACGATAAGTCATTTACAGCAACAGTCATTGAGTGGCTCCTCTGTAATCTTTGCCTATGAAGGTTCTACTAGACTCAGTAGTAACTAGTCTAAACCATTAAGGGGCGTCTCACCACCAGGAATTGTGTATGATAGTGTGTCCATACAGCGCTGTGAACACAACTGTGGAGGGACTGCCAATCCTCCATTCTAGGTGATAATGGAACTCGTGGCAATTTGCATACGAGGTTGACAGCTCTACTGACTGAATTACTTTACAATTACAATAATGCTATAAACAACAAGTATAGAAAATACATTATAAAACAGAAAATACATTCACCTAGAAATACATCCGTGACCACCAACATTCAGCTGGCCACAACCGTGATGAATAGTACTGTACCTGAACGACAAAACCCTTGCCACTGGTTTAATCTATACAACACCCCTGTGACCCAGTGACGCATTCGTGTTGATAACCCCAACAATAGCTCACAGCGCCACACAATAACTGTATCAGCTGACTCCACCACCTGATTGCCCTCGACGCTCGCTATACACAAGAGCTCTTCACCTGTCAGAGTGTGTGTTACCTGTGAGACTCTGACACCAGGACAGGACAAGGTGAGTGGGACTGTCTCTAGCCTGTGATATAACTGCTTTAATGTAAGAATTATTTTTTATTTTGTTTTAGATTTGTGTTTCTTTCCTCCTTTCCTCTCCACTTGTCTGTCTGTCTGTCTGTCTGTCTGTCTGTCAAATATACGACATTTAATATCACTTTCAGTCGGGTTATACAGATGAACTTGTGTTAATTATGATATACGAATCATATACGAGTGTCTACTAATATACACTCGATATATTAGTATACCAATAATATATATAAAATATATAACTGTATATTTTTAAGTGAATTATAAATAAGTTTGTCCAGTAACAAATGCACGTCAAACAAACTTTTGATCCGATTATATCTGACGGAACCGATTTCATTAATCTGTGGACTGTGGGCGCTCAGGGATACAGTACTTGTTCAACTTTAATTCGAATGAGCACAAGGGGAGTCTATTTCCGTACTGTTTTATAATACTATTCTCTGTTATAATTCTACACTGTACTAAACTGCTATACTCTATTATACTGCTCTACTGTATTATATTTCTATACTTTACTATACTGCTATCTGTATTATACTTCTACAGTATACCTCTACTATATTATACTTGTATACCTGCACTGTATTGCATTGCTTTACTGCATTATATTTCTCACTGTACCATATTGCTATACCATATTACAGTGCTATTCCATATTATAGTGTTATACTGTTACCATATTGTGTTGCAGGGTGATGGAGGACGCTGATCTAGTATGTAGTGAGTGCCGTCAAAAGTACTCGAAGGGGGAGAGGTGTCCTCGGGCACTTTTCTGTGGTCACACCTTCTGCACCCACTGCCTCGACCAGGTCATCCTCAGGAAGAGCCGACGATGTCCTACCTGCACCCGCCCCTTCATCGCTCTCTCCGCTACCCAGCTCCCTACAGACTTCACCCTACTGAAGCGCGCCTCCTCCAAGACCGATCCTGGGTCAAGTTTCAATATCTCTGGCATTTCTAGTTACCTGTCCAAGTCTCTGCACTCAGATCCCCAGAAGAAGATTCCTTCAAGAACATTATCATCCAATTCCTCCCCTTCAGAATTATCGTCATCAGTATCGTCTGTTGCAGCCAAGAAGCCACTGAACTCGTCTTTAAGTTTACAAACAAGTAGTTCCTTAAGGAGTTTGTCCGCCACCTCAGCCAGTCAAGGTTTTAGGTCCACAATTTCTCCCACAACAACGAAAAGCTTCCACTTACCTTCGATAGGGACGACTTCACCAACCTATTCCATTCTAACACCAAGACTCTCTTCAGTTCCTGTTACTACTACTACTTCGTCCAGCTCCCTCCCCATCACTCAGGAGACAAAGTCGAGTTCAACCTCCAGTCGAGAAGTAACAGCCTCTCTAAGTAACAACAACATATATGATGCTAAACTTCCTCGAACACCAACCTTAGAGAGACTCAGCAGTAAAAGTCAACCTCAGGGATCACTCACTTACAAGCTTCCAACCATAAGAACTAAACTTAATATTGACAATCAAGATTCAGAGCCACTTCGATCGTCGTCTTTAGATTCTGACAATGTTGGCGAAGGGTCGAGTGAGGTATCGGTGATGGGTCTTCATGATAATGTGAAGAAGACAGATTCCTGTCCTGTAAGTTCTTCCGAGTCTCCTTCTGCTAAAGAACAGGATTCCATCACTTCCTTTAAGCCTTATACACCAAGAGATGAATTCCTCAACAAAAAACCAACAGATGTCGCCAGTTCAGCATATAAGGTAACTTCTACTAGACTCCTCACTGGTTCGCCTCAGTTGCCCCTGACGAGCAGAGTGTCGAAGATTACTGGTCAGGATCAAAGGTTTGGTGATCCTTCTGCCCCTGCTCTCCCGAGCACCAAACCTCCACCATCAACATCTAAGGACTCTGTGGGGACAACATTTTCCCTCAAGTCATTATCAAGCCTCTCTACTTCTACACCACATGTTTCTAGCGGTAAAAAGTCATCACGAAACGAAGGTATATCATCCAGTACTCCAAGTTATGTGTTAAATATGTGTCGCTCTATAACAACAAAGTCTAGAAAGTTGTCAAGTGGTGGGGACACAGCCGGCGTTCCTGTTACTGATGATCCATTGTTTCACACCAACACCGAGACTCCAGAAAAACTATTTACATCATCATGCTGGACAACACAACCACGTGATCCTAGGGTGGTGTCTTCTCCGGCTCGACAGAACAGTTTCATCACAGACCTGACGCCCAGTAAAACTCTTCTGTGTGATGATGATGACAAACCTTATGATCAAAACAAGGCAGAGTTGGATCCTGAAATGAGAAAGACAAAGTCATTTGATCTCCAACCTATCACAACTGTTGAAGAGACAATAAACACTGAGAGAGAAAATTATCCTTCTCTCCTCAGCCTTGGAGTCGAGGATACGTCTAGCGAGAATCTAGGAAAGTCTGATTCAGTCGATAACCATCCTAAAATCGTCTCCAGTCATCGAAAAGGAGAAAGAGTTTCAAAAATGTCAAACGAAGCTCCAAAGAAGGAGAGTTCCCGACCCGCCGTCACGGATGATCTTGAGACAACGAACATGAGGAATAGAACATGCAGCCTCAGTCCTGAACGGCCACAGTCTGGTCATCCGTCAAGAGAATCCGGAAAGCTTGAGGAGTCAGAGACCAGATCGCCTGCGGATGCACCACGGGACGTCGGGAAACTTGCCCGATCTTCTTCACTCAGTGCTCGTCTGTCGGCCCGCACGAGTTTCATCTTAAAAAGCCTCAAGGAGGAGACTGATGAACACTCAGCATACAGTAAAAGGCCAGCCAGGGAAGGAAATAATGTCCCTAGAAATGATCTGAAGTCTCCGGACCTTCCATCAACGTCTTTCAAAGATCGCCTCTCCTCCCGCACAAGTTACTTATCAAGCACTGACGAAGAGAAAGTTGAAAACCCCGTGGAAGTATCAGGCTCACATAATTCTTATATGAAGTCGACAAACTCAAGGATAGAAGTGCAAAGAGCAAAGAGTGACACGACCAAACCAGGCAGTGATGAGCTGACCAGATCTCTCCAGTCAGGTACAAGGGAGGTGCCAGAGGGCCGTCAGGGACTATCACTCTCCCCATCCCGTGAAAAAATAATGCAGATCAATAGATTTACAACAGGTAAAAGTGAGAGTGTTCACCCAGAAGGACTGGATATAGTACCAAATCGACGGGATTTAAAGCCGCACCTACCGGGCTCTCCTTCAGCATCCAGTAGTGAAAAAATGGTGAGCCCCGCTGCTGCTGGAGGCGTGTACACAAGTAAACAGACAGAGGTTAAATCAAATAAGCAGAGTGAGGAAGGAGACGCACTACATGAGGGTACATCAGTGACTCAGACACGTCAGACCTGTATTGACAAGGAGCCCAGTGTAAGGCAGAGTTTAAGTAGTCGGTTTCTAGCATCTAAAGCCGCTAAGCACCCAGACACTGCACCTACAGGCCGGGATGAACAGATTAACAAGAATCTTCACCAATCAAGTGATATCAACGATGAAGATGCCGTGTCTGGCACTAAGTCTGCACCAAACACTTCCATCTATGAGAGGTACAGTGCCCCCAGTTGGAAGCCAGGGTCTGCTTACTCACGCATCAGTTATAAGTCATCCCAACAGGGTAAATCACAGAGATCATCAGGTCCGGACGCTAAATCGCCAAATTCTCAAACTACAGAAATAGACAAGAAGTCAAACAACAAATCTGGTATCAGTTCTTCAACTTATAATAACAGAGGCAGTACAGATTCCTCAAAAGCAACGTCAAGCACCAGTGGAGAGCATCAAAATCCTCACTATCCTTTATCACCAAGCACACGTCAAGCACTGGCACCAAGACCGTGGTCGGGTTTATCAGTTCGCAGGCTGCAAGACGTTTACTCGAGATCTTCCGAAAGTTTTTCGGGTGACAACACCAAAACAGTGTCAGTAACTTCAGCTGAGACCAAGTCACCAATTTCTACTCTCCGAGATGCAGTCAACTTTGATGCACAACATAGCACCACGAGAGGTGTTCTGGGACCGTCTGGTGACCGATATTATGGCACAGATTCCAGTGTTCAAGAGAAAACAGAACCAGAATGTAAGAAAGAGAAACGCCCTACTCTTTACTCACAGATTATTTATCATGACAAGTTAGCAGAACTGCAAATAGGAAATGTGCCAAGTGTCCAGAACGAGGGTGAGAGTGAAGATGACGCCACTACACAGCCGTCAGGGGAGACAGAACACAGCGAGTCTGAGAAGGACGACCTTGATGATCTAGTTGTTGCTACCATACACACTGACTCTCATCATCGACTTACCGGCAGTGACTCGAGGCTCAGATCCTGTGATGAACTTGTTAAACCACAAATTAAAATTAAATTTAGCGGTACAGCTGCAGGAAAAAGATATCCTCGTCCTGCGACCAAGGATACCGTGCAGGATATCTGGCGTGCGAGGAAAGCGAGACAAAAATATTCCATGGCAGCAACGTCGAAGCAAACTCCCAAAACTTGTGATGAAATGCCAGAGGAGGCAGGAGGCAGTCATCAGCTGCGTCGAGTTCGTCATTGGGTGAAGGACACCACCAGCAGTGAGTCACCGCAGGCAAGTTTGAGGACAGATTCCTCTGATTTACAGCTCAACCGCCATCGATCTAACCTAAAAGGTACAATTAATACGACTGGAGGATCGTCTAGGGCAGCGGCGTCATCTATCAGCCATGACCAGAAGAAGTTTACTCAAGAAAGAGAAAATGAATCTGACGATGATGACGTGGGTAATTTTGTACCTGCCAGCACTAGACTGTTTTGTGATCCTGTTGCAGGAGGCCCTGTGTCCGGAGATCACGGTGCTCAGGGTCAAGAAGTCCAGACGGAGACACAAACAACTACTACACATGGCGTGAATGTTACTAGTGATTTCAGTCAAAAGTCCGACCTGTTTCAGTATTCTGGTCCTGACAGTGTGGACGCTCACCCGATAGGAACTACAACACATATCTCGCCTCGTAAAGTAAAAATAACCAATCTTACGCCTCTGGAGACCAATTTGGACACACTGGAAACTAGGCCGATGTTGCCAACCACCGAACAAGAGTCGGCTGTAATAAATACGGAGCCTGACAGTGGATTTGACACAAGTTGCACGGACTCGGTAGGACCGTCATCCAACGAGAATCCTAACAACATTTATTTAACTGATCCTCCTTTTATCTCAGAGGAGACGGTGAGGGAGCCATTCACTGTGACCTCTGAAGGACGTCCAGGTGTCGGTTGTTGTTGTAGCACTCATGGCTCTCTATTGCACCTATACTGCAAGTCTTGTGAGATGTGGGTGTGTGACAGCTGCCTGGACTTGGTGCATCAACCTCCACCACAGGGACGCTGCCAGGTGGTCACCGCGGCAGACGCTGTCCTCTACATGAAGATTGTCCACACGGAGTTCTTCAGCTCGAGAGTCAACACACTGGACCACTTCAGAGAGGAACTGAAGAAGCTCTTGACTGAGTGTGACAACAGCATCAGGGAACACGACGCCAATTTAAACCAACTGAAGCTGAAAGTACAAGAGGAAGCCACACTAATGAGAGGCATCGAATCTATGAGGAACCTCGCGCTGCAGAAGCTGAAGAAGGTGGACTACTGGGAGGAATTGCTGAGGCAAAACGCTGAACGCATCAGCCAGTCCTCCTCCTCGCAGGACATAGTGAGTGCCATAGAGGCCAACAGAAGCAACATCCTCACTAGCATCATGGAGGACGTCAACCCCTTACAGTTCACTATGAGCTACTCTTAGCACGTCTAAAGTCTCTCTATGTTTTATCATATTATAGAAAGCCTTATCCCTGAGGAGTCCACCATGGTCACATCACTGACCCCCTGTGTTTTAGTGTCCAGTGTTTCTCCTACATGAAGTGAAGTTTTGTTTGATTACTTGAAATTATAACTATGATGACATTTTAAACTTTTATGTAATTTATATCAATCCTAAGTTAGGGGGAATTTAACCCTATATTACCTTCCCTCACAGCATGTTAGCTTCAAGATCTATTGTATTATGTTTGTGCTTATTCACTACAAGTTATTCTACAGTGTACGACTCTTTGTGATTAGTCCATGATAATACGTATAGTTGTTTAATCATTTCACTGTTGATGTTACCTTACCTTCATCATTTAAGCTAATAAACATTACCTGTACCTTTATCTCTTATTGTTACTCAAAGAACTAATTACGACATCTCAAATAATCTTTAAGAACTCCTCTGCTTAATCCTTAATCCAACCTTTGAGATAATCCATTATTTTTTCTGAATCAAGACAGTAAGAGTCAAGCTACAGTATTCCCTTAGCTTTAAGAAATCCAGCTTTGATACGTGAGACTACAAAAGCTTAAGGTGTGAAAATGTGGTGTAAAATATAAGGTGTGTTTCCTTATCTCCATCATGTGTCACCTAGGAGACCCTTAGCTGTTCTACTATATGTTCTAGACACACACACACACACACACACACACACACACACACACACACACATTTCCATAGAATTATAAATAACATCAGGTGAGCGTTTGTGTTTGTACCTATGTGTGTGTGTGTGTGTGTGTGTGTGTTGGGCAGGTAAAACAATAGGTGTTAATTAACGTGTTATCGTAACAATAGCTCAGTGATAAAAGACCTCTATTGTTCACCTCTGTTCACTACGGTCACACACACACACACACACACACACACACACACACACACACCTATCAGATATCTAAATAACTGAACAACAGAACAATCAGATAATAATGTAACAGGACAACAGAACAAGGTGTACAAGAGACTCCAACAGGTATACTTACTGAGAGAATGTTCTTCGGCTTCAATAATCTCCCTGACTACTGCGCGTTCTTGTGGGTCCTCTGTCCTTCCCTCAATGTCTCTGAGAATTAGTGGTACCTTCATAATGTGTTGTACCGGCGCCACTAGTAGGTCCGTCAGCTGCAGCTTCTTACACCGAGGGTCTCTGTTACACCACTGTCGATAAGAGAGGAGGTGAGAGAGGGGGAATAGGTGAGAGAGGGGTTTGTTTTGCATTGATGAGTAGAGGGAGAGATGAGAGAGAAGGAGAGGGTTCGTTTTGCAATGTTAAATCTTTCATACGTCACTGTGAATAAGAGAAGAAAATCTCCACCTACATAATATTTCCTTCGTGTAAACTTCCCTCTAACCTCGAGATTCTTCCCTGACTTTCTTAATATTTCCATAAATCATAACAATCACCCGTCCAGACCACAAGATATCCCGGTTCTTCTCGTCACTTCTGGGGAGGTTCAAAGTACACCCATACCCAACCTTCCCACAGAGACGCTCCCCGCCCCCTTGATATGTTTCCTGATAATTCCTAATCCCCGCCCCCTCCCCCATGACTTTTTCCAGATGATATGTCCTGGAGGAAACATTAAAGGGATGGGAAAGGAGGGAGAGGAACCACAGTGAGGAGAGTTTAAAAGGGACGAGTAATGAGATTACCCGCGCGGACGGACGTTTGGGACTCGAGGCAAGAATGGATCAGTGTCGAGCCGCCAAGTTATGAAGGAGCGAGGCCGACTAGTCTAAGATGTCTGTAAGGGGCGCGATGATCACAAGAATCTCAGGGAATTTCGACCAATTGGGATATGAGTATTTTTCTTCCGGTCTACGATGATGAATTTCTCACTGGTAAATGGCTGTTACCCTGCAGCAGACAGACACATTATATGATGAGATCCACTGGAAAAATGACTTTTTAAAGGTTGAAATGGAAAAATTGTAGAGCGGTATATTAAATTCTTGACATGACCTTATCACCACTATAAACTAAAAGGAATTTCAGAACATTTACCTGAAATACCAGAGTCATGGATGTAATAAATACATAAATAATAAGAACACTCGGCGACAGCTGTGTTGGTGTCTGTATGGCAACACTGGTGACGCTTTTGACCTTGAGGCTACAATAACACATTCTACTGTCCTGTGGCTCTCCTGCAGGATCCTTGGGTGTTATCCTACAACATGTCCTTCAGTCAGGCAGGAGAGAGAGAGAGAGTAAAGCATTTTCCCTGTTTATTCATCGCCTTTAAGACAAGGAACATGCTTAAACGAATCTAATGTACTATAGGACTAGGCGTGTGTCTCTCTGTCTGTCTGTCTGTCTGTCTGTCTGTTCTGGGCAGCCGAAACGGCACAATCGTGTTTCATCAAACTTGGTGGAAAAATCGCAAACAAATAGTAGAGTGGAACAAACCTGGTCCCATGTCGATGGTTTCTTTAGGAAGGCATTAATTAACCATTTTATTTAC
>CAUDMG010000395.1:460000-465000 GCA_958450375.1 Homarus gammarus | reverse complement strand
GGGATAAGTGGAAACGAGTGGGTGTTATTACCCCAGGAACCAACCATACGGCGGAGGTTCACCGACACGACACATCAACAGGAAAATCATAACCAACTCGACCTACATTTAATACCTACGTGGCAACACAGGTATTACCATGACAACAGGAAAGTCTTCTATAGCCTATGGCAACCAAAAGAAACAAGTATACGGTAAAAAAAATATCTTCCTATTCAGAGAAATTTTTGATGGTGTTATCCAGTTATGAAAAGATCACAAATATAATACCACTTGTTAGGTTGAGTCTGTAACCGTGGCAACCAGTAAGACTCGGACATATATTTTTACTGAATATTTTCTTTACAGAGATTTAACACATTTAAAATTAATTGTGAGATTAAAATTTCAAATTGCGTCATAGACCAGTAACGTGGGCTATTAATCTTCCCCCTTGGAACCACACTGTGGGATATTGCTTAGAGAGAGAGAGAGAGAGAGAGAGAGAGAGAGAGAGAGAGAGCATCTAGGGAAGTGGCTAACCAAACAGTGATTTAGGAGCTAGGAAAAAAGGGTTAATTACACACACACACACACACACACACACACACAAATAAAGTCTGGTAATAACTCGGATTATTTTCTTCATCAACAAATATTCTCACAAAGGGAATAAATTAAATTTTTTGTTTCTTATATAACCTAAAGTTAGTGATGAGTGTGTGTACCAGAGTGTGTGGCGTGTGTGTACCAGAGTGTGTGGAGTGTGTGTACCAGAGTGTGTGGAGTGTGTGTACCAGAGTGTGTGGAGTGTGTGTACCAGAGTGTGTGGAGTGTGTGTACCAAAGTGTGTGGAGTGTGTCTACCAGAGTGTGTGTGTGTTGTGTCACTGTTTATGTGTGTGTGTGCGTGTGTGTGTGTGTGTGTGTGTGTGTGTGTGTGTGTGTGTGTGTGTGTATCAAAGTATACGTGTTCATAAGAAAGTGTGAATAATTTGTCAATGAGTGTGAATGTTAATGAGTGGATAGCTAACTGACTCAGGTTAGATTAGGTTGGGTTAGGTTAGGTTAGGTTAGGTTAGGTTATCTCATTGTGTTACATAAGACCCTTCTAATCATTCGTTTTATAAGGCAAATTCTCTCGTTCCAATCACTTTAGGATCCATTCACTATCCAATCAGTTGTAATCGCAGCTAAGTGCTCGCTAACGCCGACTCGATGATAACTCTCACAGCTCTTAACAGTTCGTCGGATTAACGCCAATGAGTGACGCTCTTAATGTATTTACCTCTGGTTTGGGACTTCCGGTTGTCTGTCTGTCTGTCTGTCTGTCTGTCTGTCTGTCTGTCTGTCTGTTTGTCTGTCTGTCTGTCTGTCTGTCTGTCTGTCTGTCGTCTTTATTTCCTTCATAATCATTGTTCTTTCTTTTCTCTCTTCATGCTTCTTTTTTTTAACATTTTACTCTTTACTGTTTGTCTTTGTTGACTCAGGAAACAACGTGGCCGTCACTGCACTTGATCACCTTTATTTCCCCAACAGTACAGTTAGTTACTCATTCACAGCTGGGTAATAGGGCGTCCTGAGAGTCAACGAGAGAATTCTTAGTACAGAAGGCGAGTTCTGTATCCACCCAGCCACCGCATTCCTTGTTAGGGGAGAGAGGGGGAGAAGGAGGGGGAAAGGAGGGGCAGATGAACTGTTCTAGCTTGCATTGTCAGACTCGACGTGTGTAAACAGAGTGACTGACAGGCAGACAATTTGACAGAGAAACAAGAACTATACCACTATACACATTTACACGTATAGAAACATAAACAACGGCCAGCTGGTAAATAAACAACTGACCAGCTGGTAAATATATACATAACCACAAACACGTAGTTATTCTGACAACCAATCAGAATATCAGCTTCTTCCTATACTAACACACAAAGCGTATAAAGAAACACACACACACACACACACACACACACACACACACACACACACACTATTTGTTTTATTCTCATTATTTTTGGACTGAACACAAATACACAAAAGCGGAATGCCACTAAAATCATTTACACAGAAACACTCAAAAGTAGAAGAAAAAACTAATCACAAAACCTCTCAAAACCCATTAAAATAGGCCACAAAACCCTTCCCTCCCCTAAAACAAATAAATAAATTAACCACAATAAAACCAAATGGAGGGTACAGAAAAAAACACACAAAAGACTTACCTTTTCGAATTCACAGAATTCTAGTTGGCGTCTGAGGGTCTCGAGGTAGTTAAGTGCGTTGATGTAGTTAAGTGCGTAGCGATGGTAGGCTTGACACAGCATGGTGGCCTTACTGCCCTGCGGAGTACAACCATATGTCGTCAACCAGGGGGTGTGGAGGAGGGGGGGGGGGATGTTTGTGGAGGAAGGGAGGGGAGTGTGTGTGAGGGGGAGGGGGTGTGGAGAGGGTGTTTGGGGGAGAGGGAGGGGAGGGGGTGTTTGGGGGAGGGAGAGGAGGGGAGGGGGTGTTTGGGGGAGAGGGAGGGGAGGGGGTGTTTGGGGGAGAGAGAGGGGAGGGGGTGTTTGGGGGAGAGGGAGGGGAGGGGGTGTTTGGGGGAGAGGGAGGGGAGGGGGTGTTTGGGGGAGGAGAAAATATGGTAATGAAAGTTATAGCAGAGAGAGAGAGAGACTGACCTTCTGAAAGAGCTTGACCAGCACATTGGTAGTGTCCAGCTGACCAACAGGAACTTGGTGTTGTTCCAGCAGATTAATGAATTCCTTACAGAACGCGTACGTCACCTGTAATAAAGGTCAGAGGTCAGCAGGTCAGGTTTACAACAGAGAACACAGGTCGGTGATCAAAGCATACAACACGGGTCAGAGGTCAGGGGGTCAAGCTTACAACGTTGTGTTAATGGATGAATAAGGAATACATTAAATTAAATCTATTCCAGGACTGAGCGCAGGTTAAGAGGTCAACGTTCTTCCTGGGTTATTGACAAGGGAGGTGAGAAGGTGTGCATTAACCATTTTTTATGTGTACGTGTAAAGGTTAAGTGAAGCTGTATTATATCCCCAGGTCAGAGGTCAGAGGTCATCTTTATTATCACGTCATTAAGAAATAAATAAAGGAAAATAATTGTAAAAAAATAGATCAAAGCTGCGGTAGTGAGGTGTTGGCTAAACGCCCGGCAGCGCGTGTAAAGAGAGGTACTAAACAAACACCTTCCGGAGTAAAAAAAAAAAAGAAAAAGAAAAAAAAGAAATGTCACCTTTTCAGTCAGGTTTAGGGCTGACTAACGCACCCTTTACAGTAGGGATGGTGTGTGTGTGTGTGTGTGTGTGTGTGTGTGTGTGTGTGTGTGTGTGTGTGTGTGTGTGTGTGTGTGTGTGTGTGTGTGTGTGTGTGTGTACCAATTAAATAGAGTGTCACTTAAATGCTACAAGTTAAATATGGATATTCATATAAAAGCAGACAAAAAAGTCAATCTTTGATAATTGTAAATTTAGAACAGCACAGCACAACACAATTACAAGTGGGAGTTTGACAATAAATATAATATGTAATGTGTTTTTTTCATTATTGTGATGCACTAACAGCCACCAACGGCTTCAACTGGGGATTTCGAACGTATTTTTTTTATTTACATCTGAAGAAAAAGTTTACGCGGGATCATAAACTAAAAGCCTGTGTGTGTGTGTGTGTGTGTGTGTGTGTGTGTGTGTGTGTGTGTTTCATAACCATATACAAATAAACACACCCACACACACAGAGACCATGGAAGGTTGTGGCAGAGGCGGCCTTATAGAAAGACTCTATATTGTAATCCTGAATATTTCTCGTCTCTATAACTAAATATCGTGAAGAATGTTTCTTAGTAAATAAGTACAGTGTATTATGTTAGGTAGAAATGGCGTCAATGTTTTATGTAAAGGGTTTTAACTTGTCTAAATCTGACAGAATAAATGATTAACCAGGAAATTAATTGTTATCATAAACAGTGTTACTAACGAGCACACACCTCAATTTTTCTTTCATTCTATTTAGTTCGTACCAGAGCACTGTTTACTGCAGGTGGTGAGCGATATGAACTGTAAAACAAAAGAATTAATATTTTCGGTGTTCAGTTGTTTGTCCTTCCTCCCCTGCCCCCTATTCTCCCCTTCCCTCTCCCCCTCCTTCTCCCTTCCTCCCCATTCTCCCCCTCCTTCTCCCTTCCTCCCCATTCTCCCCCTCCCTCTCCCCCATAACACGTAACCTACACCATCGATAAAACATACTAAACATCACAATACAAGTGGAAATGGAACCCTGGACCCCTGACACGAGAGATGGTGGGAGCGACACCACTGAGCCGATGGGTGGCAGAATGCTTCAAAAACAAATGGATGTTCAGCGCTAGATCAAATTGACCAGTTCTTGTAAGCACTGAGCTGCGGCCCTGCTGCTGACTCTAATGTTGCAGATCACGGGTTCGACTCCCGCTGGCTGGTGAAGATTAGTGTTATATGGCTGTGTGCGTCTATATACACAACATATAGTACTCACACAACAGACAACAGTACTCACACAACAGACAACAGTACTCACACAACAGACAACGGTACTCACACAACAGACAACAGTACTCACACAACAGACAACAGTACTCACACAACAGACAACAGTACTCACACAACAGACAACAGTACTCACACAACAGACAACGGTACTCACACAACAGACAACAGTACTCACACAACAGACAACAGTACTCACACAACAGACAACAGTACTCACACAACAGACAACAGTACTCACACAACAGACAACAGTACTCACACAACAGACAACGGTACTCACACAACAGACAACGGTACCCACACAACAGACAACAGTACTCACACAACAGACAACAGTACTCACACAACAGACAACAGTACTCACACAACAGAGTTCGTCCAGGTTACCAAACAGCAACTCAGGCTCGGCGAACATGGCGTATCCGTCTACCTGGATTTTCTTGAGTGGCTCCATGTACACCTGTGGGATACATACACA
>CAUDMG010000395.1:450000-455000 GCA_958450375.1 Homarus gammarus | reverse complement strand
GTCAGGAAAGGTCACGGGGTCACTCAGTACACACATTGATTCATTGCCATTAAGGTGAAGCGTACAAGGTCAAGTGAATGCAGATGAGCTTATTGTATAGTGACGGTAATGATGCTCCCCTACCCTCCCCCAGCCTCCCCCAGCCTCTCTCAGTCTCTCCCAGCCTCCCCCAGCCTCCCCCAGCCTCTCCCAGCCTCTCCCAGCCTCTCCCTGTCTCTCCCAGCCTCTCCCAGCCTCCCCCAGCCTCTCCCAGCCTCTCCCAGCCTCTCCCAGCCTCTCCCAGCCTCTCCCAGCCTCCCCCAGCCTCTCCCAGCCTCCCCCAGCCTCTCCCAGCCTCTCCCAGCCTCTCCCAGCCTCTCCCAGCCTCTCCCAGCCTCCCCCAGCCTCTCCCAGCCTCCCGCACCCAGCCTCTCCCAGCCTCTCCCAGCCTCCCCCAGCCTCTCCCAGCCTCTCCCAGCCTCTCCCAGCCTCTCCCAGCCTCCCCCAGCCTCTCCCAGCCTTCACCCTTTCCCAAGTCTTTAAGCTCTCACATTCTCTAAACTCTCCCAGCTTCCATTCTCTCCCAGTTTCTCCTAGCCTCTCCTAGCCTCTTCTACCCTCCCCCCCCTCTGTTTCTCCTAGCCTCTCCTAGCCTCTTCTACCCCCCCCCCTCTGTCTCTCCTAGCCTCTTCTACCCCCCCCCTCTGTCTCTCCTAGCCTCTCCTAACCTCTTCTACCCTCCCCCCTCCCTCTGTCTCTCCTAGCCTCTCCTAACCTCTCCCAGCCATCACTGTCATCCCCAGCTTCCACTTCTATTTATAGTCACTTCTGTTTCTCGTTTTCTGTCTCATTGGCTCTCTGTTTGTCTCTCTGGATTTCTTTCTTATTCTTATTCTTTGTCTATCTTTGTCTTCTTTCCATTTTGTTTCTGTCTTTTTCTGTTTTCTACAATATTCTTTCTCTCTTTTTGACTCTTCTTATACCTTTTATTTTATTTATTTTGTATAATTATCTCTTTCCTTTATTTTTAATTAGAGTGACATTCAACCTGCTAAGCTGTTAAAGGGAATTGTTTTCTTGGCTACAGTGTCCTACCACGATGTAAACAATAAGGGTAATAGAGAGAGAGAGAGAGAGAGAGAGAGAGAGAGAGAGAGAGAGAGATAATTGATGTGTCACTTACTATACTTAACACTAGGTATTAATACTCACTATACTGTACATATATTCTAAATCGTCTTGTATTGTTATCTATTTTTTTTGATTTGTAGTATAACTGAGTCAGCTGTTTAGTATCGCGAGGAAGAAAAATTATTATAAAATGTATATAAATTTTGAGGTGATATAAAGTTCCTGTGAGTGATTGAAAGTACGTAGCAATGTTTATATATATTCATAAGAAAAGAACTGTAATAAAACAACATTTACATAACAACAGATTTCAAGGCTCCGTGTCACAAGATATCACACGACAGATGTCTCTCTTTGTACTCATCACAGACCCTCACTTTCAGCGTCATGTCACCAGTCCGTCAACATCAACTCAAATTCGGACATGAAAAAAAAAAATCTGGCGTGTGTGAACAAGAGCGTAGGAATCGACCCACTCGCTGCCTCACTGAACTCTAAATAATAAAGGGAACTCTAGATATCTTAACGTGAAATATGAAAATGTATCTAACTCTCTTGTTTTCAGCTGTGATCCACAGTTCAGGGCCACAAATAGTGCTGAAAATGCCCTGAGACTCTACTTCATAGCTTAGAGGTGACCACGTCCCCCAAGCCCACTTACGGGGAAAGGTTATCGTACACAGACAGCTCTATGCGTGTGGAACTTGCCCTGGCGGTATGGTGTTGCTGTTGAGACTACGACTTTAAGCTGTGGGGGGGGGGGGGGCGGTGGTGACGTACGTGTGTGTGGGGGGGGGGGGGAGAGGTGAGGATAGGGAGGGTGGGGGAGCGGTAAGGTTGGCATGTGCATTTGTTTGTAGATAAATGTGTACATGAGTGTATGGACAGGTGTATGTGTGTTTGGGACCTTTGGTGGGTGAGGATGAAGGGTCGTCAGCCACATCGTCGTGTTGTACAGTATTGTAGTTTAATAAATATTTCTTTCAGATCGTTGCTACTAAAAAATACTAAAAAAAATATTATTAAACTCTTGGCGTTGTCGACGATGTTTAGTTCTGATGTCCACACCAACAGACTTCAACAGACACACATATCATCCAGTTATCATCATAAGTTAATTACCCTGCCATTGTATAATTAATGTGTCTGTTTTCATTGGGTTCAGAGGCAGTTAACAGATGAGTTGTTACCTGAACATGTCTCTGTTATTTCCTTGTTTATTTTTTGGCTGTTAATTAATCATATTTCTGGTGTGTTTGTAGGAGGCACACCCCGGCACGGTTGTTTTCATGATAAAAGACAAAACTAACAAGTTTAAGATCAGTTCCGGGAGGCCTCCTGACCTTTGAGAATATCAAAAGGAAAATGAATAAGAACAATGTTATTTCAGGTGTGTGTGTGTGTGTGTGTGTGTGTGTGTGTGTGTGTGTGTGTGTGTGTGTGTGTGTGTGTGTGTGAGGCAACAAGGGTCAGTACTCACGTTTTTGAGGACCATGAGGTGGTCGTAGAGGAAGGCGCACTCTGACTGGAAGAGGTCCCACACCGCCTCGCGTCTCTTCGTCTCCGTCTTGTTTAGCGAGGCTCTCACGTTCTCCCTGGCGATCTCTAGCGCCCTCTCCACGCCGGTCAGCCCCCCACCTATCTTAGCGCTGTTAGTACCTCCCAGTGGAGACTTATTGAGGGACTTGACGGGCGAGCGGTCAGGGTGGACTCGTTCACTGAGCAAGTTGAGGAGCCCGACGCGGCCACGGTCCAGCGACCGCTCGCTCATGGTCCTCATGATGGTCATGGGGTGACGCTTCCGGGGCAGCGGCGTCTCACGGTCAAGGCACGAGAGGGCCGACAGGCGGTCATGCTTCTCATGTCTGTCGGCGGGGTCGGGTCGGGGGTCGGGTCTAGGGTCGGGTTTGATGGAGGGCGTAATGAGTAGCTCCCGATCATTGAGGGCCACTACGGGAGGGTTAGTGCCCGTCGTCGTTGGCTCCAGCAGGAGTAGGGTGTCCGGCGACTCCGTGGAGGTGGGGGAATCCTGCTCCCCTTGAGGACCCCCTTCCATAAAGGACACGAAGTCCATCCAGCACATACCCTTGAACCTGGACAGCTGCTCGTCCTCGAACTCACTGGGCTGGAGGCAGCTGAGCACCTCCTCCAGGCCACACAGGGACTCTGACTTGGTGCGGCTCGACCGATCAAACTGTGGAAAACACAGAGGCTGGGTTAGTGGCGTGGTGGTGAATGTGAATTACTTGATTATATTGAGTCAGAGGTCGACCAGAAAAACAGTACGTGGGGAGAGCAATTCGTTTGTTCTCCCTGATGTAGCACTTTATCCTAGAGAACAGTTCTACCATATCTAGTTATATAACTGTTATATAACTTACTGGCTCTTGTTCAACTACTAAGGCTCATTAGGCACCGATCACTTCACAACAGACAAATAAAACAAGTAAACAACGTACGTACCTCGGGGCTCTTAACACACTGTAAAGAATTAAACTCTTATTAGGGAAAGAAGAAAGACTTGACTGACAATAGTTAAAGAAAATATATATAAAATTCTCAATTATATAGATAGATAGATAGATAGATAGATAGATAGATAGATAGATATAATAGCCCACTAGACAGCTCGTATATTACGTAAACCAAACATAAAAATAATGCTCATTAACACAACACGGACTGAAGATAATACTACTACGTACAGTATATCACGGCCTCATTCTTAAATATTTCCCCAGACTTATACAATTGTCCTAAGTGTATAATTATGGCACAAGTCTTTGCTATCTAAACTTCCCTCTTTTGGTGTCTCTCCCCCACTTTGTTCTCTCATCTCTTGCTTCCTTGAGAATCGATCCATGGCAGTTGTTATCGAGGGATCGATTTCTCGCTCTTTCTCTACCAATAGTGGCGTCCCACAGGGTTCTGTTCTTTCACCAACTCTCTTCCTTCTTTTTATCAATGATTTACTTCACACTACAACTAATTCTATCCATTCTTACGCCGATGATTCTACTCTTCACTCTTCCTCACAAATTCCCCTTCCTCCTAACTCTCAAACTAGATCTGTTTCTAGAACTGATATCATTACTTCTATCAACACGGATCTGTGCAGCATCTCTGAATGGGGAGATACAAACTTGGTTAAGTTCAATAGTAACAAAACTCAATATTTACCAATTACACTTTGTAAATTAGACGATCTCCCACCAATTACATTTCAGGACGCTATCATCCTCCCATATTCTGAAATAAATGTGTTAGGCCTCACCATTTCCTCCAATATGTCCTGGAAATCACACATCCTTAGTATAACTAAAGCTGCCTCCCGAAAGTTGGGAATGCTGTACAGATGCCGCAGCTACTTCACTCCTGAGCAGTTGCTCCAAGTATATAAGGGATTCATTCGTCCCAACTTGGAGTACTGCTCTCATATCCGGGGTGGCTCTTCTTCTGTCCAACTATTAGATAGGGTGGAATCAAAGGCATTTCGTCTTATTAACTCTCCTCCTTTAGTCGACAATCTCTCTTCCCTTTCTCTTCGCCGCAATGTTGCTTCACTCTCTCTCTTTTACAGGTACTTTAACGGGCAATGTTCAGTGGATTTGGCATCCTGTGTACCGCCGGCAAGGCCGTGGGTTCGTAACACACGTCTTGCCCGCGGTGCCCACCGTTTCTCTGTGGATGTCGGTCACACGAGAATAACCCGTTATAGTACCTCCTTCTTTCCTCACACAGCCAAACTGTGGAATGCTCTGCCTTCTTCTGTGTTTCCATGCTCATACAATCTGTCTCACTTTAAAAAGCTGGTTTTCCGGCATCTTCGTGGTGTAGATTAATACAGTATAACCTTTCTTTCTATATTTTCAATTTCTTTCCGTTCTTCT
>CAUDMG010000395.1:427500-442500 GCA_958450375.1 Homarus gammarus | reverse complement strand
GTTAGTAAATAGACACTGTAAAATATTATATATATTTACAGTATATATAACTGAAATAGGAATAATCGTTCATGAGCCTCGTTTCATTATTTTCTTTACCATTTTATTTTTTTATTCGTAATATTTTTCAACTGTATTTTAGCTCGAATATAGAAGGGGGGGGGGGGGGGGAAATGGCTGCCGCTGGCCTCAACTTTCCCCCTCCCTCCATGGAAAGGTCAAAGGTGAATATTTTATCTCTTACGGGAAAAACTAAATTGTCATTGTTGTTTGTAGAAGATATATACACACACACACACACACGCACACACACACACACACACACACACACACACACACACACACACACACACACACACACACATACACACACACACTGGGCTTTGTGAGTTTAAGTTAGTTGCCGTTCAGGGTTAGATTATCTTACGTTGGATTAAAGTTATGTTAAGTTGAGCTTAGTTAGGATCAGTTAGATTAGGTTCTGGGTAACTTGAGGTAAAATTCAAATCGGTTAATTTAGGTTAGGTTAGGTTAGATTGAATCAGCATAAGTTAACTTTGGTTAAGGGAGGTATACATTAAGTTAGGGCAGGTATATATTAAGTTAAGTCAGGTATACATGAATCAAAGCCAGATATACATAAATTTAGTCATTTATGCATTATGTTAAGTCAGGTATACATAAACTTAAGCCAGTTTTACATACAGTTAAGGTTGGTATACATTACGTTTAGATAAGTTAGTTAAAGTTCAGTTCGGTTAAATTTGGTCTTCCGGGTCCAGGAAATAGTGTCTCCATTTTTTGCTACTTTCTTCAGATATATTTTCATCCTAAAATTGGTGTTGGTGCGTGTCATTTCCTTGTCTTTCCTGCAATATCCTCCAGTAATTCTCGGTTTTCCTGCTTTCCCTTTTTCTATCTATATTCCCTTATCTGTTGATGTTTCGTTTTAATTATCTCTCTTTTTCTCTCCCTTTTCTTTCTTTTCTTTCGTTTTATTGTTTTATGTTTTCATTTTGGTTCAATGTGTTTTTTTTTTTATTCTGCCATTTTGTTTATTATTATTATTATTATTATTATTATTATTATTATTATTATTATTAACTGTTGTTGTTTCATCATTAACATCATCATCATCATCATCATCATCATCATCATCATCGTCATCGTCGTCATCATCATCATCGTCATTATAATAAATTTGCGAATGATAAGTCAGGGATTTTCATTATTATTATTATTCAGTTTTGTGATATAATTTTTATCATCTCAGGGTCGTGACTCACCTGGCATAAGACTGTCATCTGGACAAGTTAATTAGATTACATTTTATTCAGGAAGAAGGACCAACTTTTCCTGTTCGTGTTGTGGGGTCTTTTATTTTGACCATCTTATCTGCCTCGTGATGGAAATGTGTGGAGGGAGAGAGGAGGTTGAAGGAGAGGGAAGAAGGAGAGGAGCAAGGAGAGGGAAGAGGGAAGAAGGAGAGGAGGAAGGAGAGGGAAGAGAGAAGAGGGAGAGTGAATGAGAGGTCCTTGCCCTTCATCCTCTCCGACATGTTAATATGTTATGTCAAAGTCGAGGGATTAAGTCCCAAATTAATATTTCAGATATTTAATGGACTCATTGTGGTTAATACCTAAGGGAGGTGGGGGAGAGACATGTGTGGTGGAGGGGAGATGAGACATGTTAGGAAAGGGAAAACTGACAGGTGTGGGGGAGGAGAAGACTGCCAGGTGTGGGGGAGGAGAAGACTGCCAGGTGTGGGGTAGGAGAAGACTGCCAGGTGTGGGGTACGAGGAGACTGACACGTGTGAAGACGTCCTCCAAAGAAAGTCTTGACAACATCTGACAACATCAAAGACGTTCCTGACAACAGCCAACAAACATCAAGACGAAGAATCTGGGAAATATCAGACAACAAGACCTTATAAAAACAGTTTGATATAACACCTGCCAACATTAATTCATAAGATCCTGACAACTACTGACAACATATAATACTAGAATATTCCTGACAACATCAAATAATAGGTAAAAACTCCTGACAAGACCTGAAGGGAAGCAAACTGAAGAAATACGACAATATGAAGGTATACCGACGATTCACTACACAAGACATTTACACAATCTCAAAGTCAATACAGAAAGGGTTAAGGAAGACACCCAATGGAATATCACTATTAAATCTCGGCGGAAGAGAAAACCCACACCACACCATCCATTAAAACTTTCTTATTGAGAGAGAAGAGGAACAGTTTTTTTTTTATACTGGGAAAAGAAAAGATTCAATTGGTTCATGAATCTCAGTATCAAGGCTTCGTTTCCTGGTTTATGAATCATTTTAAAATAATCTCCGAAAGATATAATATTATTAGTGGTATTATTTTTCTTATCTTCTTTTACATAAGTGTTTTAAGTTGTTGTATACGATATATTTTATAGTCTATAGAGCTTAAACTGTTCGTGAAGAGATTTAAAGGTCAGATTGTGGCAGTGATGTTGGTAGTGTATAATGATATAGTGTAATGTAATGAGAGTCCAAAGATATTTCTCACTCATATAATTCCCTTCTCTCTTACTTCATGACAACAACTTAAAACCTGCAGCAGTTTATATATAAATAGAATATAGTCACATCCTGAGGACACGATTAACTCAGACAAATATATACACTTGAAATACAGACATAAATTAATTCAAATGGTAATACAGATAACTAACTAAACACTACTACTGGGAAGCACTTATCATCAGACTGGCCTCACTCAGTTCATTTTACCATTTACAATTTTGTCGTACAGGTAATCAGCCTAGTGCCAAGTTTTCCTGGTCTGACTAGTGTACGTTTCCCGGGTAAGACAGATGTTGTTTACGGTGTAGTTTAACTCATCTAATAGTATATTTTTGTGGCCCTTGTGATGAGCGTATCGGGTTGTAGGCGATAACGAGGTCACTTGGGAGCCTCGCTCCATCTAGCAGGTCATTTAGGTGGGAATTACATAAAGTCCTTCTCAGTTTTCCTTTATTTCACCTGGATCCTATGTGACTCCTTTCTATTAGTTAATTACAGGTGTGAATAATGCAGGTGTGGTGATGGTTTTATTACTGAAACGCTTTTGGTAGTATTATCTTGATATCTTATCAATAATGTCTACGTAATTAATGTCACCCAAGTGATAGAAAGTAAGAGTCAATTAGCCTTCAACTTCAAAAATAATATACAAATAAATCATGATGAACGATGCATCATTAAGCAGCACATTAAATCTCTAAAGACATCTCTCAATCTGTGGGTATTTTTTCCGAAATTCATTATATATATATATATATATATATATATATATATATATATATATATATATATATATATATATATATATATATAAAACACAAAGAAGTATGTCTGTGTGTTTGTGTGTGTGTGTCCGCACGAGAATCTCGGAAACTACCTTACCGATCTGTAGTGATGATGGATGGTGTTGTATGTAGTGATGATGGATGGTGTTATATGTAGTGATGATGGATGGTGTTGTATGTAGTGATGATGGATGGTGTTATATGTAGTGATGATGGATGGTGTTGTATGTAGTGATGATGGATGGTGTTATATGTAGTGATGATGAATGGTGTTATATGTAGTGATGATGGATGGTGTTATATGTAGTGATGATGGATGATATTATATGTAGTGATGATGGGTGGTGTTATATGTAGTGATGATTAGACAATAAAATAATAACAGTTTAATGCTAAAAAAATATACCTTGCTGCACCGTTGTAGTGAAAAACATGGTGGAACTTACATATAACGTTAATGAACTATTGATGGCAGAAGAAGTTTTGGGGACTGAACAGTGAGACAATGTGGAGCCTCCAGGAGGGTGGCGTCCTACCGTTGCCTAGCGGATGAGCCGCCCGGAGGGCGGCGATTCTGCTAGTGTATATATATATATATATATATATATATATATATATATATATATAATATATATATATATATATATATATATATATATCGCGAATATGAAAATTTATGCAGTAAAAACACACAAACACTAACATTACGTAAACACTTAAGGCATCAACATGTTTAGGAGAAGTAAGCACTAACCTTCCAAGCGTAGGGGCAAATATTATTGGAACTTGAGTGTCGTGTTTGGGGTAGGAATGTAAATATTATGGCTGAGAGGCACAGTTGGACACGTAATGGTGTGAGGGGTAAAGCGTGTGTGTGTATGAGAGAGACTAATACAGTATTATCTATTATTATTATTATTATTATTATTATTATTATTACTCTCATTATTATTATTATTATTATTATTATTATTATTATTATTATTATATTACTTTCATTATTATTATTATTATTATATTATTATTATTATTATTATTACTCTCATTATTATTATTATTATTATTATTATTATTATTATTATTATTATTATTACTCTCATTATTATTATTATTATTATTATTATTATTATTATTATTATTATTACTTTCATTATTATTATTATTATTATTATTATTATTATTATTACTCTCATTATTATTATTATTATTATTATTATTATTATTATTGTTATTATTATTATTATTATTATTATTATTATTATTAATATTACTCTCATTATTATTATAATTTATCTTTTCTCATTAACTTGCATATTCCTAAGTTTATACTAATGCTCCCTCTCTTCCCACGACCTAAATATACACCCTAATTAGTTAGTTCCAGGAAGATGTAGTAAAATTTACTCAAACATTTTTATTACATGACAACAACAGCCTTTGTTAGCAAGCATAATCGTCCTTACTATTTTTAACTGGTAAGAAGTGGAAGTAAAGTTCTTGAGTCAATATACAACCCCACCGTGTTTTCTATGCTGTAAGGAGATGGTATTTTTATCTGGGGGAACTAGAGACAGAAAATAGGAAAATGGGGTAGAAGACATAGAAAATGGGAAAGGGGGGGTGGTAGGTATAGAAAATGGGAAAATGGGAGTAATGGACACAGAAAATTGGAATAAAAGTTTTGAAGAGAGAGAGAGAGAGAGAGAGAGAGAGAGAGAGAGAGAGAGAGAGAGAGAGAGAGAGGCGAACAAAAGAAAAATGAAAGAATAAATAATTGTTAGTTCCATACAGTATATATAACTCAGAGGAGAGATACTGCTTATGAGGGTGTTCCAAGGCTAGATGTTCTATACGAAAAAGAGATTGTGAGTGTGTGTGTGTGTGTGTGTGTGTGTGTGTGTGTGTGTGTGTGTGTGTAACATATCCACCGTGGTATCTTTTAAAGCCTATAACTCAAACGAATAAAAATGGATCGTAACCAAACTTTATTAAGTGGCTGTAACCAAACTACTCCTAGAACGTGTCCAGGAATCAACATTTTTTCTCCATAAGTTTAAAGAGTTATGGCGTGTTTATTTTTATTTTGTTTCTCTTTAGTATTTTACACATTATAATGAACTCTCTTACCTGTATGTTAAGTCCTTTGTTCATACCTTTATCGTAATTATCTATGTCTCTATTATTTATTATATAGTACTATAAATTGGTATAGAATCTAAGGGGTTATTATCTCTAAGGGGAGGGTATCATTTCTAAGGGAGGGTATCATTTCTAAGGGAGGGTATCTTTTCTAAGGGGAGTATCACATTTAAGGGAGGGTATCTCACTTTAGGTTGGTACTATGCTATATCTTTAAGGGATTATAGAACATTTAAGTGGGTTACAAACATGCACTTGCCCCGTGAGGCTCCACTATACCACAACCTTGGGGAGGGAGGAAGGGAGGAATGGATGAATGGAGGGAAGGAAGGAGTGAGGGAGGGGCAGAGGGACGGATGGATGGAGGGAGGGATGGAGGGACGCAGTAGGGAGCCGTGGTCTGTACTTACATGTATGACGACAAGTCTCTCTGAGCCCTGAGACAAATGAACGGGGGCGGCATTAACCATCGTCGTATTGACTGAGGAACGTGTGTGTGTGTGTGTGTGTGTGTGTGTGTGTGTGTGTGTGTGTGTGTGTGTGTGTGTGTGTGTGTGCGTTTAAGGGCGTACAGAGGATAGCAGGGGAGGACTTACAAGAAAATGGAGCAGTGTGTGTGGAGGAGGAGGAGAGAGAAAGAGAGAGAGAGAGAGAGAGAGAGAGAGAGAGAGAGAGAGAGAGAGAGAGAGAGTCATATATATATGTGTGTTTATACCAATGTTATGATAATGCATACAGTACTAAAGGGTCACGTAATAACATTGAACTACCCTGAGATAATCTTCTTGTGATATACTCTTTAACGTTTGTCTAGTACACATAAATACACATATATACATTAATGATAATTCTGCATAAATCTCAAGCGAAGAAGAAAGGCAAAATTTATAACATGAAAAGGAGGGAAGTAAGAGAGCAAGCCGAAGAATAATAGAGAGACGGGTGAAAAATAAAGGAAAGAGAAAAGGAAGAAGAAGAAGAAGAAGAAGAAGAAGATGAAGAAGAAGAAGAAGAAGAAGATGTAGAAGATGAAGAAGAAGAAGAAGAAGATGTAGAAGATGAAGAAGAAGAAGAAGAAGAAGATGTAGAAGATGAAGAAGAAGAAGAAGAAGAATAGTATTATACAACAACAGTTCAACTCTACAATAACCAGACTACTTAAGGATTCACATAGCTTCAAAAGGAATCTTGTCAGGGGTTCAAAATTGACATGAAGGAGAGAAAGAGAGAGAGAGAGAGAGAGAAAGAGAGAGAGAGAGAGAAGAGAGAGAGAGAGAGAGAGAGAGAGAGAGAGAGAGAGAGAGAGAGAGAGTATGTCTGTGTGTGTCTGTACTATATGTCAACTTGGAACCCCTGATATGAATCTTTATTTACAACATTATCGCTTGAGAAACAATCTACGCCCACCTGAAGTTTCATCACCTAATTACAAACTTTAATGGACTTAGAACAACTCTGAATCACTATTTTAATGGCATTGCAAGAGAGGCGAACCATTTTCCCTTAAATAGACAGATTTTTATTTTTTTTGGTTGAAGAGGAAAATATCTTGAGAAGGAAAAAAATAAAATAAATTTACATAAACTTGTGATTTTTATGCCCAGGGGAAAAGAATAAAAGTATGTAGGAAATAAAGTTTTTTTTGGGGGGGGGGGAGGGGAGGAGGGAATTAATTTGAAGGGTATAAAAGAGTATAAACTATATAAAGGAGTTAATATAATCTTTACTTGGGAAGGAGCATCAATACATCTATGTATATTTTTATAGGAAAGAAAGAATCATGCACAAACAAGACTATGAGTAGCAAAGACCATTTCTCATATAGCTCTGTCATCTTAACATGGAGGATTCTGATACAGGAAAGGATTATTTTAAGGACTCAGATGTGTGTGTGTGCTGTGTGCGTGTGTGTGTGTGTGTGTGTGTGTGTGTGTGTGTGTGTGTGTGTGTGTGTGTGCTTGTGTGCGTGTGTGTGTGTGTGTGTGTGTGTGTGTGTGTGTGTGTGTGTGTGTGTGTGTGTGTGTGTGTGTGTGTGTGTGTGTGTAACCAAAAATCAGTGTCACTCCATCTTTTTACTCCAGAAATTTGCATCAGGTTGGAGAGACATAGAGTAGGTAATGTCTCCCGAACACAACACAACATATATGATTTTTAGTATATATTGAAGGCAACTTTTACTCTGACCTCAAAGCTTATGTGACACTGATAATTTAGTCTAACATATACATAATAATCTATCTCCTTCACAAGCATTCGTGCTGCTAAAATAAACATGATAACGACCCCATCAGACTTAATGATCGTTATGAAAGATTTAATAATTGATTTCAGGAACGAAAATGTTGAATTAATTATTCTTTTCCACTTTAATTTGGTTTGGTGTTGATTATTCATATCATTTTATATTTTTCCATTACCCGGAGCTCGAGTTAATTCGCTGTGAACGTCTGTGTTGCATTATACAACACTGGGGGTTAGGTTAGGTTAGTTTAGGTTAGGTTAGGTTAGGTTAAGATAGGTTAGGTTAGGTTAGGTTAGGTTATTGCCAATTTCGGTATTTTTTTTCTCTGGAATAGCTGCATATCTGACCTAACCTAACCTAACCTAATCTAACCTAATCTAACCTAACCTAACCTAACCATGTTTTATGTGTTTTTATTATGCATGGTATAATACAGCTTAAATCATAGTCATTAAAGAGTTCAATCATAGTCATTAAACAATAATTAATAACCTCTTTGGGCTGTATTGATTAGGTATAGTCATATAGGTCAGTTTTCTCATCTACAGTAGAATCAAATTATTAAATCATGGTAACATTTCAGGTTCTTGGCCGCATCTGAATCAGGAATGCCCCCCGTGACGCCATCAGCCACCCAGACACGTCGGCCACTGGGTGCGTGAAACATTGTAAGTATCAATTTTGACATTTTTGTACCTAAGGATGTTACTTTTATTCTGGAGTTACTTAGTATACAGTAGAATCTGAACTTAAGTAACGATTAGGTTTATTTATCGTACTTGTTGTCATCTAGATCAGCTTGGAAAAGGTCTTGGTATATAGGATGAGGTTAAGGTAATTTAAAATCATTTTACAAGTCGCTGGTTCTCTAGTGTAGTTTGTTTCTGTGATCATCAGACAGGTAGCACTTGTAGGTTCAACGTTGTCCTCGTGGTCAATCATCCATCCATTCATCCAACCATTCATCCAATCAACCCGACGATATAACACACCACATTTTGCTATCACTGCTTCTGGGGGGGGGGGGGGGGGTGGGTGGAGGCGGGGGATGAGAATTGACGGTAACGATGACAACCAGAATCGTCTTCCACTGTTAGTCTGTTGTCATGGTAACTTGACCCACTAACTTTCTCTTTCTAATACTCGCTAAATCTTATATATAAAGGGTTCAGACACGACACAAGGAATCGAGATTTAATGCACACAGTTTAGAGGTTCAGGATACTATACGAAGAAGCTCAATCATAGTATAGGAGAATTAGGGGTAAAATAATTAAAATGTAATATAATGGTTTTTAAGATACCACTTTCCAATCTCTTCATAGTATACTTCAAGACCCACTTTTGTTTTCACCACAGAGACTGCCCCCCCCCCCCCCTCCGCCTCCACACAGACACACAATACACTTCTCTTTCCAGACCATCACATATGATCCCTTTAGAATCTCTCGGCTATATCGTTTATCCGACCATCAGTTTGCCCTACCGTGACAAATTTGATTTTCTCTCTCGATAACTTTCCATAAAAACAGTAAATGTATTTTTATTATTCATGTGTATACGTGTATTGCTTCTTGCTTAGGTACAATATTCTGAGTCATGATTCTTCAAGTAATTCTCGACAAAGACAGATTCTATGGCCAGTTGTCATTGTCAGTGGGAGAGTTGTGTCTATAATAGGGAGGCTAATTTTCCCTCACGTCATTCTGGTAATGCTGGAAGGTACATTAGATGAGCCGCGGTGAGGACTACGGGTGAGTGATTAATTTAAGAGTACACCAACCACTCGTGCGACTCATTGTTCACCACACGCACCACCAATTCTTCTTGAGGAAAATAATATAAAAATTTTTCATACCGTCGACGTAAGGCAGGTGGGGGCATATACGGTAACCTCTATCTGTCCGAACTGTTTTTGGAATCTACAGTATGTGTATAGTGTGTGTGTGTGTGTGTGTGTGTGTGTGTGTGTGTGCTGAAATCAATACCCTTCTCTCTTTGAACCCGTGAACTGAATCGTGAATATGAACAGAGATTCATGTGAGTTATGAAAGATGTATTCATATGTATATATACATATATATATAAATATATATATATATCCCAACACACTGAATTTTCTATACTGATTTTGTGGACTCATAGATATTATCCTTACACACACACACACACACACACACACACACACACACACACACACACACTTTTCATATATAGTTAACTGTAAATCGAATCAAATTTTTGGTCTAATACTTTTAACGATAACAGGAACTACTTAATATAAATCTTAACACTTATATACTTTTATCCGAGAGTTTAGGTTTCGTCGTTGAGATGTTTTTACGGTTGAACAAAAGGCAGGTTAATTTATCAAGCCTACTATTCAGCGTGACCGGAGCTCCGTATAACAATGATCCCAGCCAACCTCCTCTTCCTTCATTATTTTTGTGGGTGACTGACCTCATTATCCTGCAGAGAGAGAGAGAGAGAGAGAGAGAGAGAGAGAGACGCACACACATCAATAGGGGTTATGTGCAGTATGTGTAGGGAGCTCATCACCGTGTATGTATACTCTGAATAAGTGGTGAATGGAAAGAGTTACAATGTTCATTCTTGTCATGAATATTCAACTCGGTAATACCTTAAATCTAACAGGTTTCTTTGTGTTTGAGTTCAACAATGGAAGTGTCGAGACCACAGCTTTAGAAATAATAATAATAATAATACACCCGAGATATTAAGTTGGATTTTGTGTTCTGATGAAAACCTCAACCTTCTGGTCTGGCCTACATCAAAATACAGAATATAATGTTTTTTTTAAAGGCTAGACGTATGTGTATAATTGGTGTATAATCCGATATGAAATGGCGACGGTGGAAAAGATATAATTTCTAGCTGTATAATCATTATGAAAGTCAAAGTTGTCGATGAATTTTGGTTCTATTCCTCGGTCTAATAACATGAGTCAAGTTGGGTTGTAATTAATTAGACTCTGCCTTTAGAGTGACGTCAGCAAGTTCGTCTCTCTCTCTCTCTCTCTCTCTCTCTCTCTCTCTCTCTCTCTCTCTCTCTCTCTCTCGTGGTAATAATGAACCCTGGTGACACTGTAAAGAAACACCCCTGACTCTCGTGCCATTAGTGTCGAGCATTGTGTACGTGTGTGATGGCAGCTATACCACAGGGTGTCGCGAAAGGTATAACGGACGCTACGGACGATTAGGACGCTGTGAAAGAATACTAAGGACAATAAAGGACGCTAAGGTACGTAAAATATGTCCCATACGCTACGGATATTTTTTTATACGACTCTGCTTCTATAAAATCAGATAAAGTTGAAGGTTTAAAGGTTAAAACAATAAAACATATATATGGGTCAAAAGATAAACCTTGTCGACAATTTCAAGCTTCAGTTTGTCTACCTAAATACAACTCGGCTTTAATACTGAATTTACAAACTTTTTTTTTTTATAGGGGGATAATTTCTATACAAATATACGTTTAGAATGTAATTGTCCATTTTAACTTTATTTACATTGAAAGTACTATAATCTTGACTTTATTCCTCGATATAAAGCACTTTTCTCTCCATAGAGCTTTCACTATATATTGATTTTAGATTAGAAATTCGACATTATTTAGAATCTTTTATTACGAACGAAACTAAACATGATTATATTATTAAAGTCAACTAAGGTATTTACGTCAAAGTTAGGATGTGAATATCTCATAAGTTTCATAATATCTACATAATGTTTATTTAATGTACCTAATTTACATATTGTGTTTAATTAGCGAGTATAAAATTAGGTTATATCCGGTTTGGTATTTAGAGCCACTAGTGTAAATAATTATATAAATATTAGTGTTGATATATATCCGGGAAATTTATTCAATCAACTATTCATAATATGTGAGTCACTTAACATTACTGTTGTTCTGTTATATATTGTATTTATGTATATTTTTCGTTTTTTTTCATTATTAATTATTTTATTATTTTTTTTTATTTTTCTACAGTTGATTAATTATTTGTATTTTGAAATGTTTGTTTATTTCTGGTTGTGTCTGTTTGTTTCTTTATTTTGTTTATTATTCATATTCTCCCGCATGTTGTGTTTATTACCCGGACGGAGGTTAAACAGAAGGACTCAGAATTACACGAGACTGGAGAGGAAATTCGAGGAGGTAATAAGAGGCGTTGTTTGACTGTCCTTTTGAAGTCCTTGGCGGCGATGACACAAGTGGAGGTGTCAAATATGAGGCGGCGACCGTTTGATCCTTGAGGAATTATTTTTACACACACACACACGCACACACACTCACACACACACACACACACGCACACACACACACACACACACACACACACACAATATGGTAGAGATATTTGTTACTTCTCACAACCTGTCTGGGGTGGGTGACGTCCCGACCTCTTCACTGACACTTTGGGTTGTTGACTTGTAAATGTTTCTGACTCGAGAACAGGAGTGGTTATATCCGCTTACTGTAGCTTCCGTCCCTTCAGATTATAACAGGGACCTGCAGCAGCGACTCTGGGTTCAGGATCACGTCTTTGTAAACGCCAATGAACTGAGTACTCCGTTCGGAGCTGTTATCGACCCTCTTTAGGCAGCTGACAGGACCTTACAAGACGCAGGAGTTGGGTGGGGGCTCCCTGTATCCTAGACATAGACGCTTTTTCTTTACCTGTTTCTCCTTATCCTCCTTGACCAGCTTGAACAGGATGAAAACTTGCAGCAGAGGAGCGTGGAAAGGGAAGGTTGGTTGGTTGTCACCCTGGAGGTCCACAGTATGACATATGACCTGCTGGAAGCGCCGCCCTTAGACCTTGGCTAGGGTAGGCTGCTTCACCGACAGTAGTATGATCTACCTGTAGCATCTACCTACCTCTCAGGCCATAGTAGACGGAGCTACAGCCAGGCCTTTTTGGTCAGACAGCACCAAGGCGACAGCTTTAAGTGTTTAGCACCTGAGCAAGATGATGGCAAAGGTAATATGGCACAGTGTTGGAAGCATCAGAGACGGTGTTGACAATAAGACAACAACAAGGTCAATGATCCATCTGTCAAATACCAGAGTTAAGTCTTGGCAAGAGATGATAATAGCTGTTGGACCCTCTAAGATGTCCAGGATATGACGGTGAGGACGACGCTGGCAATATCCGAGTCACCAGTGTTATATATGCATGAAGGCGTTCGTCCAGACTCCAGGGTTGAGAACACAACACAGCGCACACAAATATTTCTGTTGTTTTCTGGACCTGTTCCAACTCCCCCTCTCTTGATACAGTAAACACACACACACACACACACACACACACACACACACACACACACACACACACACACACACACACACACACCAAATCCTTTCTGGTATGCCCACGAGGTGGTACCCCACACCCCCCCCTTCTCCAAGCATCCCGTTTCTTTTACATTCTAACTTTCTCTCTTCACTCTTAATTATTCTTTGCTTGTCTACCATTCTGTGTATTTGTCTGCCTGTGTCTGTCTTTCTGTTATATCATCCTCCTCCTCCTCCTCCTCCTCCTCCTCCTCCTCCTCCTCCTCCTCCTCCTCCTCCTCCTCTCCCAATACCTAATTCGCGTGCTTCCGGAACTCACTGCAGAAGCCATTATGTATTACTGCCCAGAGGGAAGTTCTATGTAAATGCCTCCCTGCACCTCCAGTAATCTCTGTTCCCCTGCACATTCCCACACACACACACACACACACACACACACACACACACACACCCTCAGTCAGTCACCCTCCCATCCCTCCAAGAACATCCCTACATTAATTCACTTTAGGTGCCTAGAATAGTTAGGGTTCTTCTCAAATATTGTAGCTGCGTTAAAATCAAAGAACCACGGTCCTTTTTTTTATTAATTTAGTTTATTTATTAAATTCAGATTGGTATCCATTCTTAATATCGTGCTTATTTTAACCCCCCTCCCACACCCACACACATATACTTTTCCCTCGCAAGGTATCAGTAATCATGAAACTCTGCCAAACTTTAGGGAAAACCAATGATCTTAGTAAGTTAGTTGGGTCTGGCTATCAGTGGTGTGAGGGGGCTCCTTCCTCCCGCAAAATAGCAGCCACCAACCTCACCAATCTCGTTACTCTCAGTAGGTGTGGGTAATGGGTGTGTGGGGCGGTGTGTGTGTGTGTGTGTTTGTGGTGGGTTGGGGTGGTGGTGTGGATGATAGTGGTGTGTCGGTGGTAGTGGGTGGTAGTGGTAGTGTATTTGTGGTGGGTTGGGGTGGTAGTGTGAGGGGATATCGTGGTGCCTTGTTAAATTTATCGCCTATGAGCAGGAGTTTGAGTCAACTCGTAATTGTGGCGGCAAAGAGATTCAATGTGGCTGGCAGAGACCTCATTATCACCTCGAGTTTTCGGTATTTATTATATTTTCATTTATTTATTTTATATATTTTTCATATCTAAATACTCTAGTTAGGTTAGGTTAGGTTAGGTTAGGTTAGGTTAGGTTAGTGAAGGTTAGGTTAGGTTAGGTTAGGTTAGGTTAGGTTAGGTTAGTGAAGGTTAGGTTAGGTTAGTGAAGGTTAGGTTAGGTTAGTGAAGGTTAGGTTAGGTTAGGTTAGAGGTAGATTAGGTTAGGTTAGGTTAGGTTAGGTTAGGTTAGGTTAGGTTAGGTTAGGTTAGTTAGTGAAGGTTAGGTTAGGTTAGGTTAGGTTAGGTTAGGTTAGGTTAGGTTAGGTTAGGTTAGTGAAGGTTAGGTTAGGTTAGGTTAGGTTAGGTTAGAGATAGATTAGGTTAAGTTAGTGAAGGTTAGGTTAGGTTAGGGGAAGGTTTGTTAAAATCGGTGATACTTCGAGGGAATAAGAACTTGAAGTAGCAATAAAGCAAGACAGGTTGATGAAGGAGAGAGAGAGAGAGAGAGAGAGAGAGAGAGAGAGAGAGAGAGAGAGAGAGAGAGCTCTTTGACAAGGTGATCACAGCGGCAGATTGGATGTTATCAAAGAACGTGTAGTATAGTCCACCCTCTTATATATGTGTGGGCGTTATTTCCTGTGTGAAGGTTGAGGGCATCTCTGGCTCTCTGTTTAAGCTAACCAAGCCCTAACATTTCTAAACCTAACCTAACCTAACCTAACCTAACCTAACCTAACCTATCCTAACCTAACCTAACCTAACCTAACCTAACATTTCTAAACCTAACCTAACCTAACCTAACCTAACCTAACCTAACCTAACCTAACCTAACCT
>CAUDMG010000395.1:420000-422500 GCA_958450375.1 Homarus gammarus | reverse complement strand
TGTGTGGTGGTACAGGTGTGTGGTGGTACAGGTGTGTGGTGGTACAGGTGTGTGGTGGTACAGGTGTGTGGTGATACAGGTGTGTGGTGTACAGGTGTGTGGTGTACAGGTGTGTGGTGGTACAGGTGTGTGGTGATACAGGTGTGTGGTGGTACAGGTGTGTGGTGGTACAGGTGTGTGGTGGTACAGGTGTGTGGTGATACAGGTGTGTGGTGGTACAGGTGTGTGGTGGTACAGGTGTGTGGTGGTACAGGTGTGTGGTGGTACAGGTGTGTGGTGGTACAGGTGTGTGGTGGTACAGGTGTGTGGTGGTACAGGTGTGTGGTGGTACAGGTGTGTGGTGGTACAGGTGTGTGGTGGTACAGGTGTGTGGTGGTACAGGTGTGTGGTGGTACAGGTGTGTGGTGGTACAGGTGTGTGGTGGTACAGGTGTGTGGTGGTACAGGTGTGTGGTGTACAGGTGTGTGGTGATACAGGTGTGTGGTGGTACAGGTGTGTGGTGGTACAGGTGTGTGGTGGTACAGGTGTGTGGTGGTACAGGTGTGTGGTGGTACAGGTGTGTGGTGGTACAGGTGTGTGGTGGTACAGGTGTGTGGTGGTACAGGTGTGTGGTGGTACAGGTGTGTGGTGGTACAGGTGTGTGGTGGTACAGGTGTGTGGTGATACAGGTGTGTGGTGGTACAGGTGTGTGGTGGTACAGGTGTGTGGTGGTACAGGTGTGTGGTGGTACAGGTGTGTGGTGGTACAGGTGTGTGGTGGTACAGGTGTGTGGTGGTACAGGTGTGTGGTGGTACAGGTGTGTGGTGTACAGGTGTGTGGTGGTACAGGTGTGTGGTGGTACAGGTGTGTGGTGGTACAGGTGTGTGGTGGTACAGGTGTGTGGTGGTACAGGTGTGTGGTGGTACAGGTGTGTGGTGGTACAGGTGTGTGTGTGTGGTGATACAGGTGTGTGGTGGTACAGGTGTGTGGTGGTACAGGTGTGTGGTGGTACAGGTGTGTGGTGGTACAGGTGTGTGGTGGTACAGGTGTGTGGTGGTACAGGTGTGTGGTGGTACAGGTGTGTGGTGATACAGGTGTGTGGTGGTACAGGTGTGTGGTGGTACAGGTGTGTGGTGATACAGGTGTGTGGTGGTACAGGTGTGTGGTGGTACAGGTGTGTGGTGATACAGGTGTGTGGTGATACAGGTGTGTGGTGGTACAGGTGTGTGGTGATACAGGTGTGTGGTGGTACAGGTGTGTGGTGGTACAGGTGTGTGGTGATACAGGTGTGTGGTGGTACAGGTGTGTGGTGGTACAGGTGTGTGGTGGTAGAGGTGTGTGGTGATACAGGTGTGAGGTGGTAGAGGTGTGAGGTGGTAGAGGTGTGTGGTGATACAGGTCGTCTTCCCATGGAGAAATTTATTGATCTGATGGCAGTATACGGGAGATGGGAGGTAGAGAGGGAGGAGGTGATGAGGGGAGGGAAGGAGAGGGTAAGTACAAGAGGGGTGGTGAAGGGACGGGAAGAGGGGTACAGGGGGGGAGGGGAGGGGACGGGGAGATGAGAGATCCAACATGCGGTGGTGACTGGGAGGGGTAAGAAGGAGCAAGGAGATGGTGAGAGGTGGGAGATAAAATGATAAAGGGGAAACGAGAGAGAGAGAGAGAGAGAGAGAGAGAGAGAGAGAGAGAGAGAGAGAGAGAGAGAGAGACTTTCCCTACATTGTCAAGGTTTTACTGCACATCTCAGCCTTCGTTTATAGCCTCTTTGATACTCTTTGTTATGAGTGGCTGTGTTGGCTACGGTTTATGACCTACCCAGTTACTGATGTACACGATAATCTCTCTCTCTCTCTCCTATCTTTACTTCACTACCGTTATCACCCCCCTTGAACATTTCTTCTGGCTCTCCTCCTTCTCTCTCTCTTCCCCTACCCCCTCCCCTTTTATTTCTCGCTTCATCTCTTACTCTGAGGGTCACTCAATGGGTAAATTTATCCTAAACTTACTTATTAAAACTTTCTAAGATCACCTCTTCCTCTTCTTTCATTCATGTATTCCTTCATTCATACCTTCCTCTTCATTCATGCCTTCATTCTGCCTCCTCTGTCCTCCCCTTCCTTCCTCTTCATTCACGCCTTCATTCTGCCTCCTTTGACCTTCTTGCCATCTCTTCTCCTCCTCCTCCTCCTCCTCATCATCATCATCATCATCATCCATTCTTGTATTACCTACTTCCTTCCTTCCTCTTCAATCAAGCCTTCATTCTGCCTCCTCTGTCCTCCCCTTCCTTCCTCTTCAATCAAGCCTTCATTCTGCCTCCTCTGTCCTCCCCTTCCTTCCTCTTCAATCAAGCCTTCATTCTGCCTCCCCTTTCCTTCCTTCCTTCCTTCCTTCCTTCCTTCCTTCTCCCAGCTCAGCCCTCAACTTGTATTCGGTTCAGTAAACTAATTTTACAGTTACCACTCTCATATTTCGGAGCCAAGCAGGTGTGTGTAAATTTCCCTGTAATGTGATTATG
>CAUDMG010000395.1:410000-417500 GCA_958450375.1 Homarus gammarus | reverse complement strand
AAGTCCTAACTGAGTGGGAAGGGAGATAGGATGAAAGGCATAAACAAGGGAAAGGTAACAAAGAGAATGGAAATTAACACGAATGGTCGAACAGTTGTGGGTTTCACTTTGTTTACTACAGACTGAAGGTGAGATTATAAGAGACTTTGTGGGTGTTGAGGAGATAGAGGTGTAGTTGGGTAGGTAGCTGGGGTGAAAGGCAGGAGAGAAACTACAAAGTAGAGAGAGAGAAAAAATAAAGAGACTTGGTGGGAAAAAAAGATTATAGCAGTGGATGGATAAGAGGACTGGAGGAGGCCAGTAGTGTGTGTAGAGTGGCGTAGACTTCGACCAGAGCAACAGGGGGACAATGTGTGGGAAGCTCTGTTATCGTTTACCTCATGTGTTACTCTACCTTGACCTCCCTTACCCCCTTACAGTACACACACACACACACACACACACACACACACACACACACACACACACACACACACACACACACACACACACACACACACACACACACACACACACACACACATATGCAGAATCCTTAAAACGTATTCATGTGTAATCTTGTTAATTATAGCTCTCATGAAAAACACCATTCCCCCGGTTGGTTCTATCCCGCCATTGTCGACAAACAGAGGGACTTCATCAAACAAGGAGAATATTCAGCAGCTTCAGGTAGTTCCTCTTGACTGTACAGGGAACACTGACGTTGGTTCAGGTGAAATTTATATGAAAGAAGGGTCGACCCAAACACAATAGTGAAATGATTTATAGTTTTAAAAATTTCTCTCATATGTTTTAATTGGTGTTTTGACGATGTGTGTGTGTGTGTGTGTGTGTGTGTGTGTGTGTGATTGTTTTCTATCCGTGTATAAATGTGAGTGTTGTATATATGACCTTTCAAACACCTACACTACCCCACTGTTAACCTAACCTAACCTAACCTAACCTAACCTAACCTAACCTAACCTACCCACACCTACCTCCAAATACAACTTGATTTTCCCAAACATGAATTTTATAGCGAAATACGAATCCAGTTTCGAGTTTGACATAGCAGGAGTTTCGAATATTAGCTTTTCCATGAATGTTTCCTTCCACATAACCGGAAAATCCTCTACGGCCGGAATTGTTACTCACGAAATTAATCATTATTCATTTTACTTCTTTTTCTTCATAATAGCAATAGTTTGGTACATACTAAGTTAACATATTGTGAATTTAATATTTTATGGTATTTGTGTATGTGACGGAAAAATTGATGCATATTATTTGACGTGATGAACAGATTATTGATATTTGTTGTACATTTGATCTCTGTGAGTTTTGTTTTATGACTCAGGCAGAGAAACATCTTTGAGAGAGAGAGAGAGAGAGAGAGAGAGAGAGAGAGAGAGAGAGAGAGAGAGAGAGAGTCAACAAGGTAACATACAGCTTACCTCAGCAGCAACGTTAGGTGATGGTAGGTTCATGTAGCCAGCGCCGCCTCGCCCGCCATCCCTCCCCTGCACCAATCCTGTGGACATTACACACGGTTACCAAGGTTATACAATGCATATGAACGAAACACACACACACCCACACCCACACACACACACACACACACACACACACACACACACACACACACACACACACACACACACACACAAAGGATCAAAGAACAGGGGCTACTGTTTTAGTTTTTCTTGGATGATAATAATAAATGTTTTCATATCAGTTCCTCGAGAAAGATGTTGCCTCGCTTCCCCCACCAGAGGTACTTTCATATATCAACAGTAATCATCTGTTTGGTTCGTGTTATCAGTGAGGGGTGTTTGTCATTCCCCCATCAGCTGGAGGAGAGGCTGGGCAGTCTTAACACCAACGTAGTGTAAAATAGTTGTTGTTATTGTATCTTTGTCTATGCATCTGAAAGCTTAATAACACCGTTTGAAAGCTTAATAACACCGTCTGAAAGCTTAATAACACCGTCTGAAAGCTTAATAACACCGTCTGAAAGCTTAATAACACCGTGTGAAAGCTTAATAACACCATCTGAAAGTATATTGACCGTCTAAAAGCTTATTAATACCACCTGAAAGCTTTATAACACCGTTTAAAAGTATAATGACAGTCTAAAAGCTTATTAACACCATCTTAAAGCTTACTGATACTATCATTATACTTAATATAGATACAGTATAAAATCTCTCCCCCCTGAGGCACGAACCAGTGAGAGAGAGAGAGAGAGAGAGAGAGAGAGAGAGAGAGAGAGAGAGTAAAGGCTTTGTGAGATAACCTGTAACTTTCTTAAAGGTGATCTGAGCGCTGCATGAATGGCTGAAAGGTGGAACTAACGTGTACTTCAGGGGAAAATGGAGAGGGTGAGGTGTACCATGGAAGAGGGTAGTTGTTGAATAGAGAAGTGGTGGGAAGATCAGAGAGTGGTGGTATATCAGGGCATTAGTAGTGGTAAAATAGGGAAGAGGAAGAAAGAAAGAGAGGGAGGAATGGGAGGGAAGAATGAGAGGGAAGCCGGGAAAAGGGGAAGAGAGTTAGAAGGCGAGAGGGGTAAAGAGAGATACAGTTGAAGGAGAGGGATAGAAATATAAAGAAAGAAAGAGAGAGAGAGAGAGAGAGAGGCAGCATCATTAGACTCTTATCATCTTTTGCACCAATATTTAATCTCATAAGTTACTGTAGGTTTTTCTTAACATCAATTCTTATATCATCTCGTAACAGCATAAAGGAATACATAAGACTCAATATAGAATGCAAATTGAACTAAGACAAAACAGTTTGAATTACCATGGTTACTGAGACTCACTCTGTATCTGTAAGTTGAGGCCCCTCTTCTCTCTCTTCTGATACCTAGGCCCTCTTCTCTCTCTTCTGATACCTAGGCCCCTCTTCTCTCTCTGATACCTAGGCCCCTCTTCTCTCTCTCTGATACCTAGGCCCCTCTTCTCTCTCTCTGATACCTAGGCCCCTCTTCTCTCTCTCTCTGATACCTAGGCCCCTCTTCTCTCTCTCTGATACCTAGGCCCCTCTTCTCTCTCTCTCTGATACCTAGGCCCCTCTTCTCTCTCTCTGATACCTAGGCCCCTCTTCTCTCTCTCTCTGATACCTAGGCCCCTCTTCTCTCTCTCTCTGATACCTAGGCCCCTCTTCTCTCTCTCTCTGATACCTAGGCCCCTCTTCTCTCTCTCTGATACCTAGGCCCCTCTTCTCTCTCTCTGATACCTAGGCCCCTCTTCTCTCTCTCTCTGATACCTAGGCCCCTCTTCTCTCTCTCTGATACCTAGGCCCCTCTTCTCTCTCTCTCTGATACCTAGGCCCCTCTTCTCTCTCTCTCTGATACCTAGGCCCCTCTTCTCTCTCTCTCGATACCTAGGCCCCTCTTCTCTCTCTCTCTGATACCTAGGCCCCTCTTCTCTCTCTCTCTGATACCTAGGCCACTCTTCTCTCTCTCTCTGATACCTAGGCCCCTCTTCTCTCTCTCTCATACCTAGGCCCCTCTTCTCTCTCTCTGATACCTAGGCCCCTCTTCTCTCTCTCTGATACCTAGGCCCCTCTTCTCTCTCTCTCATACCTAGGCCCCTCTTCTCTCTCTCTCTGATACCTAGGCCCTCTTCTCTCTCTCTCTGATACCTAGGCCCCTCTTCTCTCTCTCTCTGATACCTAGGCCTCTCTTCTCTCTCTCTCTGATACCTAGGCCCCTCTTCTCTCTCTCTCTGATACCTAGGCCTCTCTTCTCTCTCTCTCTGATACCTAGGCCTCTCTTCTCTCTCTCTCTGATACCTAGGCCCCTCTTCTCTCTCTCTCTGATACCTAGGCCTCTCTTCTCTCTCTCTTTGATACCTAGGCCCCTCTTCTCTCTCTCTCTGATACCTAGGCCCCTCTTCTCTCTCTCTGATACCTAGGCCCCTCTTCTCTCTCTCTGATACCTAGGCCCCTCTTCTCTCTCTCTCATACCTAGGCCCCTCTTCTCTCTCTCTGATACCTAGGCCCCTCTTCTCTCTCTCTCATACCTAGGCCTCTCTTCTCTCTCTCTCATACCTAGGCCTCTCTTCTCTCTCTCTCATACCTAGGCCCCTCTTCTCTCTCTCTCTGATACCTAGGCCTCTCTTCTCTCTCTCTCATACCTAGGCCTCTCTTCTCTCTCTCTCATACCTAGGCCCCTCTTCTCTCTCTCTCATACCTAGGCCTCTCTTCTCTCTCTCTCATACCTAGGCCTCTCTTCTCTCTCTCTCATACCTAGGCCTCTCTTCTCTCTCTCTCATACCTAGGCCTCTCTTCTCTCTCTCTCATACCTAGGCCCCTCTTCTCTCTCTCTCTGATACCTAGGCCTCTCTTCTCTCTCTCTCTGATACCTAGGCCTCTCTTCTCTCTCTCTCATACCTAGGCCCTCTTCTCTCTCTCTCTGATACCTAGGCCCCTCTTCTCTCTCTCTCTGATACCTAGGCCCCTCTTCTCTCTCTCTCATACCTAGGCCCCTCTTCTCTCTCTCTCTCATACCTAGGCCTCTCTTCTCTCTCTCTTCATACCTAGGCCTCTCTTCTCTCTCTCTCATACCTAGGCCTCTCTTCTCTCTCTCTCTCTGACACCTAGGCCCCTCTTCTCTCTCTCTCATACCTAGGCCTCTCTTCTCTCTCTCATTACGCACTAGTCTCTCTGTTCTCTATATCCCCCGTTAATGAGATTATTTGTCTCCTTAATTCTCACTTTACGGAGGAGGAGGAGGATAGATAGAGGTAATTAACAGGTAGATTAAGAGAAATACCTTTGATTACCTGGAAATATAACCTGGAAATATATAGGTGTTGGGTGTTTGTTATTGCTAGTATGTGAAATATATATCCGGGTTTTATTTTATTTATTATTATTTTTTTTTCGGGGGGGGGGGGGTTAGTTTGCTTTAGTGGACCGTGGCACTGAAATGGTAATTAATAGTCAGAGCTATTTAATGTTCCTGAAATTTATGGGTGTAATTGGATTTTCATTTGAGATAAACATTTTTGAGTGTTCATAAAGGGATTGAAAAAACGGAATATCGATTATTTAAATGAGGAATACTGGCAATCAGTGAGATGGCGCCCTTGAAAGAGTAAACGAGACCAAGAGATAATTGAATACGAAGACGTAGAGATAATAAATAAATAAATAAATAAATAAATGAATAGCGAATATTACACTGAGATAATTATTTTCACCATTTGTTTTATCCATTTATTCCTCCAAATACCTCAATAAAACATGATGGCGTGGCGCTTAGCAGTCTCTCCGACACTTCCGCGGGAGTCAGGTTCGACCCAGTTATTCAGGGAGTGGAGTTGGGTGTTCTCCTCGCCATTAACAGAGCTCGTTATGTTACCGTAATAGCAGGACTTATCAACTTGCCCGCGCCAGAGGAGGCCACAGCAATTAAGCGAAATGGTTGTGATAGTATTAGACTTGGGGCGTCTGTTGTTACTACTAATACTGCTTCGTGAATACTGAAGTACAGGTTGAGTCGCTTCCACTTATACCTCATACATTGGCTGGCGTGTTTTGCAAGATTTGGCATCTCTGTATTTGTTTGTCATGGTATTAAAACTCCAGGAATTGCCCTAAGGTAACCCTCGAAATACCGACCAGAACTAAGGATGCTAGATAAGCTTTCCTAGACAGTTGCCACATCTTACAATAACTGCCAGCCACTGTACCAGGTAAAAGTGCAGGCGACTGTACCTAAGGATAATATATACTGTATATTACAGTTTTATGGGATATCTAGACAATACCCCTGAGCACCTGTTCTCATCTCTCCAACAATATCAGATATGAGGCCTTGTTCTCCCTCTTTGTATGATACTGTGCCACCACCAGAACCACCACCACCATTATCATCACTACCACTATCACAACCAGCCAGCCTCCCATCTCCTCCACACCATTACACCTCTACCAGCCTCACTTCCCTCCATTCGTAGATGAGAAAGAGTGTGTGTGTGTGTGTGTGTGTGTGTGTGTGTGTGTGTGTGTGTGTGTGTGTGTGTGTGTGTGTGTGTGTGTGTGTGTACAAGACAGTCGTACCGAAGCATGAAAACAGCTGACCAACTCATAACGTGCCCAGAAGGATCCACTTACACCAAGAACAAAAAGTATCTTGAGAACTAAAATTAGGTCCGAGTGTGAGTTACATTTTGTAATGGAGTTTAATGGCTTCACGTTACAAGTGTCTTGAAGTGCCACTTAAACTGGGACTCAGTTTTAAGAGCACTCCAGTGTGACTCAACCACTTAAAATTTAAAGCTTTATATTATTTGGTGTCCATCTGGGAATAAAGTCCATTAAGTTTAGGATTCAATACGTCTGAGGGGCCATTAGGATTGATTCCCAACACTACTTATTTGGTTAGGTTAAGTTAGGTTAGGTTAGGTTAAGTTAGGTTAGGTTAGGTTAGGTTAGAAGAAGAAAAAATAAGAAATCAATGTCAAGAACCAATGAGTGGAAAAGATACAAACATATAAATATAAAAGCAAATTAAGAGATAAATAATAATAATAATAATAATAATAATAATAATAATAATAATAATAATAAAATATTTTCCAGGTAACTTAACAAATGAATCAGGCACCGTATAACCGCCCCCCCCCCCCCCACCATTCACCTGTTTCTACCTGACCGAAGGACTGTTAAAGTGTGGGGAGAGAGAGAGAGAGAGAGAGAGAGAGAGAGAGAGAGAGAGAGAGAGAGAGAGAGAGAGAGAATTCTAACCTCAACCTGATTTAAACATATCTAAACCTATCCTGAACCAATACTAACCTAACCTAACCTCACCTCTATGACCTTCCAGTATATGAGCCGGGGTTTGTTTCCATGAATTCAGTTGACAGTCATTGAAGGATCGTCGACTTCTTCATTAACTTCTGTCAAATATAGACTCAGCGAGGAACGAGAGGATGAACGCTACGGGTTTAAAGTGTACGTTAAGTCTCTGTCTGTCTGTATCTGTCCATCTTTTTGTTTTGTATATCTCTGTCTGTCTGTCTCTCATTTTTTCCATTTTTTCTATTTTCTTCTCATTTGTTCCTTATTTTTATTTTTATTTACCCATTTCTTTCTCCTTTTCAGCTTATCTGTCTATTCTCATCGCTGTCACTCTCTCTCTCCTTTCCTTCTGTCATTCTATCATTTACTTTCACTTTCTCAGATTTTATTTGACGCGAAAAACCAACTTAGCGCAACAAAATATATACATAACATATATTATCTTTGGAGACTTTAATTTTGTTACATAATCCCGTTAACAACTTTAGCTCGGACGGAAAGTACGGACAGACGGACGGGGAGACGGATGGACAGACAGACGGGGAGACGGATGGGAGGTAGATCTTTAACTGTATCTCTCACATCCGGTTAACACAGTAATTATTATGATGGTTAATGAAGCGTGAGAACCAGATTCCACTGTGAGCGATCCTAACTAACCCAGCTGTGTATAAATGTACTTACACACACAAGACGTGCCCTGAAGGC